>CAWUFW010019073.1:0-199216 GCA_963921515.1 Calotriton arnoldi
CGGACGGAAACACGCACGACAACACAAAACCGCCCGCCCACACGGCCGACACACCGCACGTGAAATTACGATCGCACCGCCATGAGCGCGGAAAAACCACAAATATACCGCCCGCCAGCGCAAACAACGCCGATGAGAATCGACACGGCAGAAGCCATGGCGCCAACGTACCTGCACAGAAACCATCCGCACACAAAACCAATAGCACACAACATGGCCAACAAGTCCACACAGCAAGGCACGCACAAATACACAAGCACAGTACACATCCCGAAAACACCCCCGGACAAACAAAAAATACAAAGGCCAGAACCCCAGACACAACACACCTGAAAACAACAGACCATGAGGACACACCCACATAGGTGAGTACAAAAGCAGCACTCCCACAGACCACAACCCCTTGCTACATTGCAAACCAGAGAGGAGAGGAGAGGACACAGTGACACAGCAAGGACAGCAGCACACCACAGAAACGCACACATCACTACCACCACCACCACCACCACCACCACCACCACCAAACACCACCACCACCACCACACCCCGGCACCACAAACCCCCTGCACATTACACAACACACACCGCACCAGCACCACAAACACCATGGCACCACAAAGGATGCCCAAGTTCACGCCCATGGAGCTGACGGTCATGGTCGACGAGATCATCAAGGTGTACCCACAAATCTATGGGAACATGGTCCAGCACACACCACTAGCCACCAGAAACAGAATGTGGAACCGGATCGTAGACCAGGTCAATGCAGTCGGGACCCTGCCCAGGAACAGAGTCGAGATTAACAAACGTTGGAATGACGTCAAGAGCCTGGTCAAGAAGAAGGAGGGCAAAAACAGAGAGCTGGCTGCCGTCACTGGCGGAGGGAATCCCGCGCTCTTTAAGACCTACAAAGCGTGGGAGGAGAAGGTGCGAGTCGTAATCCATCCGGAGATCCTCGCCGGATTAGCAGGGGGAGTGGAGGCTGGTAAGTACAAACTAATGTATACCAGCACACCGCTATGTACTCACATGCGCAACTACCATGCCACAGCTCCCAGGGACAAACACCCCCATGTCCAGCACACAATACACAACACATCACACACACATGCAACAGACACTACCACACACAGCCCAAACCGAACAACTGTAAGATACGTGGGGACATGTGTACACTAAGCCAGCCACGTAACCACCAACAGGTCCCCAAATATGCCAGAAGCGCCACAACGAGCACCCACCACACCCATGTGTCCGCCACAGCTGCACTAACCGACAAGTAACAGGTAAGTGGCAGGAACACAAAGTGCAGTGGGTGGGACGGTGGACAGCCCAAGTACAACACACACCAGGCCCCAGTCCCACAGCACAGCAAGGAGGAGCATCCCCCACACCCCACAGCCACGTGTCAGCCACCGCAGTGCACAACGACAGCCGAAAGGCAGACATCACGGTCCACAGCAATCGGTGTCAGTGGGTGTCCAGCCACCCCCACGACCCACAACACCCACCCACCCCCACAGACCTGCAACATGGAGCACCCCCGCTTAGAGCCATGTGGCATCCAGTACAGTGCACGCACGAACAACTTGCAGGTGGGAAACTGGACAGGGCTGGATTACTGGAGGCATGAGGACCATAACACCACCAACACATGGGACATGTCACGTAGCAGACGAACACGCAGCACCGCCCACCGTCACGAACAAGTGAACAATGTGCACACGGACATGAACAACAGACTCACACCCCACATGACCCATCACAGACATTGCAACACCCAAGGAGCCACGTCTGCATGCACAAGCCACACTGAATATAGTCCCACACGGCAGCCACTGTGCAACTCATCACACACAACCGAAACACCATTGAAGTCCTGTCCATGTAGCCCCTACTGCCTGTCAACCACACACCCCACAACTACGCCTATGTAAGACAAACAACACTAGACGCAACAGAGCGGAACAACATAAATGCACACGAACACCACTGAACCCATCAAACTCACAGACACACCATGCACATACAACATACCATCCATCCCATCCGTCAGCCCCAGTCTCATGAAAGGCATGTCATCCGCACAGCTGCCACACATACAGCAGTCACGCTAAGACACATGCCCATGACCAACCATGTGCCAGAAGTCAATGAAGCGCACGACACACTGTGAGCAACAACACACAACATGGGCCACACTCCCCCGAGCACTGCAGTGATGCACATGGCACAGGGCAGCACGCACACCAAGGAGATGGGACAACTGCAATACGTTGGCTGGCACACAACTATCACTCACTCATAACGATGCGTCCAATGCCATGTCCAGTAATCACAACAGACAGCAAATATGCAGGCCATGTCAAGCATGCACACACCTCAAACCATGCACTGTCATGCTGCCACAACACATGTCACGTTCGGCACCCATGGCTCACAGCATGTACCCCAAAAGCATATCCCCTCCCAAATGCGAATCTGGGGCATGGCCCCCATGTTGCCATATGCGTACCTAAGCGTTCCATTTGAACCCCAAATGCATATCCCCTCCCAAATGCGAATCTGGGGCATGGCCCCCATGTTGCCATATGCTCCTAAGCGTTCCATTTGAACCCCAAATGCATATCCCTCCCAAATGCGAATCTGGGGCATGGCCCCCATGTTGCCATATGCGTTCCTAAGCGTTCCATTTGAACCCCAAATGCATATCCCCTCCCAAATGCGAATCTGGGGCATGGCCCCCATGTTGCCATATGCGTTCCTAAGCTGTTCCATGTGAACCCCAAATGCAAAGTACAAACCAGACCCAGGATGGGCCAGGAGCCCGCATACACCAGAGTCACAATGAGTAGGGGCACAGCAACACACCCATCGGCATGGCCAATCCGTCCCATGCCACATGTGCACAGCACACAGTCCCATTGCCTAGCACACACAACTACAGATGCCACAGCCACACACTCGCCTCCGGGAAACCCATGTACGAGATTGCACGAACTGCCAATGTCAGACGACAAATACATACTTCGCCAGGTGCAACACAATAACAAATCTCATTCTCTCCACAGGTGATGAACTGCCGGATGCTGGGGATGGAGACAGCAGCCAGCACAGCCAGCCCACAAGCCCCCAACGAGGACACACGGATCTGGAGGATCTGTCCTCCTCTTCGGACACGGACCACCAAGCAGGCCCATCTGGCGTGGCAGGGCCCAGCCGCTCCCCAGGACCCCTCCTACCCACCAACCCATCATCCAGGGATGCTGAACAGTCCCAGCCCCTGCTGCCACTGTCGTTGCGGCCACACCCACGGTCATTGTGGCCACTACCACTGCCGCAACCGCCACCATCGCCGCACCGACCACCACCGCCACCACCACCACCACGTCTTCGCTGGCACCAGCCCCAGCGCAGGTGGTGGCCCGGCCGACTGGATCCACCCTGGGAGCCACAGCGAGGACCGTGGTGTGCAATGTGGCTAGTGGGCAGGCCGGTGGCAGCAGGACTGGTAGGAGGAGCAGGGTCAGGGAAACGCCAGCCTCCCCTGGGAGCCATGCCCTGCCTCAAATGGCCAGAGTCCTTGGGGCCTATGAAGAGGCCCAAGGACAATGGGCCAGGTCTGCTACAGACACGCGGGAGGTGCTGGGGGTGCTGAGGTCCATGGACGCCCATATGGGCCAATTCGTGTCCCGTATGGACCAACTCGTGGACCTCATGGGCCAGCTGGTGGTGGCGGTGGGGTCACAGGCAAGGCCAGCAACACCACCTCCGCCACCACCTGCTAGGGCGCAGGGTCGGGCAGCAGTGTCCACTTCCCCTGCGTCCACAGCCAGTGAGCACACCTCACCCACCACCAGCAGGTCGCCACCACACACCCCCTCCCAAACGTGGAAGGGGCCGTCCGAAGAGGAAACAGATCTCCCGGGAGGACTTCGCACGCTCCAGTCGCAAGTGAGGCAGCCAGCCAGCTCGCCAGCCTTCCTTGACCAGCCACTGCATTGACTTGCTCTACGATCCCACTCCACACAGCCATCTGGATGGCATGTGTGTGTTGGACTATGGACATAGAACCAGTGGGTACACCCTGATCATCACGCAGCCATGACCGACAGCTCATTGTCACTGCACGCACCACTTTTGTCATCACCTTACACACAATCACATGTCACAGTTTGTAATAAATGCACCTTTTTCACTAACTGCTGTTTGTGCCCTGTGTTTTATTTGTACGGAATACAACGGCCACCTTGGGCGGAAAGGCACCTGATGCGTGGCATGGCAATGGAATCCGGAGGGCCTGTAGGGACCTAGGGGTGGGAGACAGAACAGGAGCACATTCAATGAGTGTGTCACACACCCATCACACAGTACATGTCAACAACTACAAGCAATGTACACACATCGCACAGAGCAATAGGGCACAATGCCACAGTCACCAACAGTGGCATACTACCCTGGCCATGGAGCGTTGACACACTGCACGCAGTGAACATACGGCCACCCTGACACAGCACACACACACCTGCACAGATACAGACACATCATCCGTCGTACATGGACACTCACCGTCAAGTGAAGTAGCGGGCGATGAGCTGCTGGCGCACATTCCCAGCTTCCTCCTCTCCGCTGTCCACCTCACTCGAGCTGTCCTGGTCTGCGGGCTGGGGCCCTGGTTGATCTCCGTCATCCACAATGAGGGGGATCTGCTTCCGAATGGCCAGATTGTGCAGCATGCAGCACGCCACCACTATCTGGCACACCTTCTGTGGGGAGTACGCCAGTGCACCCTCGGTGCGGTCCAGGCACCTGAACCTGGACTTGAGGAGGCCAAAGGTACGCTCGACCACACGTCTGGTCCTCCCATGTGCCTCATTGTATCGATCGTCTGCTGGGGTGCGAGGATTCCTCAATGGACTGAGCAGCCATGCCCCATTCGGATACGCAGAGTCACCTGGGTGTGAGGGACACAGAGAACCGTTGCTATTCCAACTGGACAGGGGACAGCATCGCACAACCAGCACGCTACACCACTCCACATACTCACCGACAATACAGCCACGATCCTGTTGCAGATTGGCCATCAGTCGTGGCAAGATGCTGTTGCGCATTATGTGTGCGTCATGTGCCGAGCCTGGAAACTTGGCACACACGTGGGTGATCACCATGTCCGCAAGGCACACCACTTGCACATTCAGGGAGTGCGTGTGCTTCCTGTTGCGGTACAGGTGCTCAGTGGCCTGTGGTGGAACAAGGCCAACATGTGTGCAGTCAATGGCTCCCACGACGTGTGGGATTCTGCCAAGGGCATAGAATGCACCCTTCACTGCCGCCAATTCACGAGCCCTGGGGAATCTGATGTACCTGTTCCGGCACAGCATCATGGCTGCCAGTACATCCCTCAGCACCTTGCTGAACATGGGCTGGGACATCCCTCCTCCACTGCCCACTGTGTGCTGGAATGACCCAGTGGCGAAGAAATGCATGGCGGCCATCACCTTAGCCGTGGGGGTGACAGCAGTCGGATACACCCTGCGGGGACGGAGATGGGGCTCTAACATGGCACACAGTCGATGCAGGGTTGGCCTGTCCAGCCGAAACTTCCTGATTACCTCTGTATCGTCCATGTCCGCCAGCAATTGGTATGGGCGGTCAATGTTCGGTCTCCGCCTGGGTTAAATGGCAGAGGACACATGTCAGAGCAACACGGCACATAGCAATTTCGCATACACATCACTGACATGACTGAGCAAGCACATGAGCCACAGCCCAGCTGTCAAGCTGGGACGGCACGGCCACAATACACTTACACAGGTCTCCCAACAATGGCAATGGCAAGTGAGACATACCACTGCCATGTGCATGCACATGGGGATCTAGGCCCCAATGACTTGCGGGTCGTGCTGATGGGGACTGACTGCATATTCGTCAAGCGGCAACGCCACGGCAACATGAGTGTCTGCTGAGCATGGAACTGCTTCCGAGGCTGGATGAGTATGGCACACGACGACGACGACGATGTGGGCACGGGCTGAGCGGCCAATACAAGTGGGACCTGTGGCACGAGGGGATATGAGACAGTAGTAGGTGTCAGCACTGCACCCTATGTACAGCACTGTACGGATCACAGCTCCCGAAACATTGACTGGTGTCCACATTGACAGCCCCATGCCAAGACGGCTGTGTGCTTGCAGTCACACGTCACAGGTGAGAGGTTACATTGCACGTGCCAGGTGGCAGACGTACATAGTGGGAGCTGGCATGTGTGTGCATGTGTCTCCTGTTCAGGATCCACCAGATGGGCGCTGACTCTGTACTGAGCATTGGACACAGCATGTTCCGTGGAAGGCTTGTGTGTGTGGGATGGTGGCACTGGATGTGCCTCCGTTGGGTGGGGGCCATGCACAGGGCGGGTACGTCGATGATTGCGCATTGTTGGTCACGGTGGGTGCACCAACTAAGATGTGTTGCCCTGTGTTCAATTCCTATGTCCGCATGATGATGGACTGTGGATGTGGGCAGACTACACATTGGTCGATGTGCTGTCTATATGCATGTGCCTTCACACCAGGCACAGCTGCCCCTGCACATTGTGACCCCTGCTGGACTCGCTGCTGGGTCTGTGGAGCTGATGCACCTTCTGCGCGTGGGGCGGACAGCTCTCCTCACTTCCCTCATTGCGCATGTCATGTCTTTGCCGCAGGTGACATGGATCATGGAGGGCCCACATGTACGCGTGGGTAGGCTACACATGATTGTTCACTGGTCGCCACCCCCAGTCAGTGATTCGAATGGGAAGGTTGTCGTGCTGGTGGTATGTTCGATGTGGCGGATGGGCGGGCCTAGGTGCGGGCTTACATTCCGGACATGGGGGTAGTTGGATTGGCGACTAGTTGCAGTACACACGGGACACGTCTCTTCCTTTCCACATCTGGGTCATCCCTTGTACTAACTGACAGTGATACAGTCATCTTCACCCCAGCCCTCATGTCCTCCCCTCGCCCCCCAATATGCATGCTCACCTGCGAGGCTAGCGCTTGCACAGGCAGCCCCAAGCTCGCACCAGAGAGGGCAAGGAGTGTATGTGTGGGTCCAGTTGCACGAGTGGGCTGTCTCAGGGTATGATGTGTGGCGGGACGCCCGTCCACCTGCGTGGTGCCCCAAATGGAGACCCGGCCTGCATGGACTATGCATCACAGTCTTCGCCTTCCGGATCCGCCACCTGCGACACCCAGTGGCTGTGGCTGCCCTTGCGGCCAGGCCGCGTCCGTCTGTGGCTGATGGCCCACACATTCACTCTTTGGCCTCTCTGGGGAGGGCTCGGGGTGGTGGCGCACGCGCTTGCACTTAGTCGCAATGGCATGTGGCGTGGTTGGTATGATGGGCAATGGATGGGATGGTGCGAGCCACCTCCCGTGACGTCAGTGCTGCTCGTGCTGTGGTGCGTCCCCCCTACACTTCCATGTGACTTGTGCCATGCAAGACGTTGAGGTTCTATTGCCTGCGTGATATGACCAGGAGGAGCGCGAGGAGACCTCTCACACACCATGCTCCACTGCCATCCCGTGCCCTGTATCGCCTGTGCGGATTGACTATGTTGGGGTTACACCTGGTCGACTGGGGCTGTGTGTGCCTTGTCAAGGGGCATGGCGGGCGCACAACAGGATCCAGCTTGTCCACAGAGGGTGGGCTGAGGTGCGCCTGGTACCGCTTTGTACGTGTGCCCGGCTGCTGTGCACACACGTGTTCACTCCCCCCGACAGGTGTCCTCTCACAATGCCCTGGGAAGCGGTGGTGTACTGTTCATGACCCCTCCCAACACGGCGTGCTCCAACTTGTCATGTGCGCATCTACCCGTCGCACCCACCCACCTGAGCACTGCGTCCATACGACTTCACACGACACATGTGTGTCTTCCACAGTAGTGCTACTCATTTGCGTTGACATCCAATACCAGTGGACTACATGGTCATGTCACGACTGCCGTGTACTTCACATACTCTCATCCTCTCTCATTCGTACTTGTGAAATGAGTCAGCGGAGACAGTTTTGGTTTCAAACATTATATTGAGTCTTCTGTCCTCTGTGATGCAGTATAGTGGACACTACTGGCAGCGGGATACATGTTGAGGATATACTGAGCATGATTACAAATGGGATAGGGTGTGGGGTTACATCTGCTTGGCCAAGGCTGTGCTAATGTACATTTACGTATAGCTGCGGAGCTGCGGACTTTGACACAGACGGTATACATGTAGCCTACCAGACCGCTCGGCATCATGGGCACAGTCCATCTCAGTTCCATGTGACAGGTTTGCTGCGGTTGTTCCTCATGCACGCGTGCATGTGAGATGACATCAGGGCATGTGCTTGCGTGCATGCAGCGGCGTGCCACTTGTTGTTGCACTGTGGTGGTTACTGGACATGTCACAGTCACTGGGGTCGTGTTGTTGTTGTATGCACTTGTCGTCCATGCAAAGGTCCTGGTATGGGATTCCCGGGGCGGGGGTGGGAGGGGTGCAGCACCCACAGACTCCAGGCGACCTATTCATGTCCACTGAGCGGTGTGTGTGTCCATGTGCGCTGGATCCATGTCGTGTCCTGGTTGTTCGTGCAGTTCCGTCCATGTGGGTGCGATACACAGAGCCCATGCCACTGCCTCCCACGATGCATGCGGTGTTCCTGGATGTGATGGGGAACAGTGTGCATGTCCCGGTCATATCCGATGTCATGGCGATGTCGTTGATGGTGTGGTTACAGTTGCCGGTCGTTTGGTATGGCTGTTGTGGTGGTGACTGGCCAGTCCGTGCGGAAGCTGAGCATGGGTGCGGGGTTGGACTTCATAGGTCACTCGGGAACCTGCGTTGTGGTCCGACGTATTTACAGGTTGTCAGGTATGCGATGCCGTCCAGCAGGGCTTCCATGTCATTGGTGGTGTACATGTTTGCCAGCCAATGAAGCGGATGGTGGCTCTCAAGGTGTTGTTCGTAAGTTGTCCCTTGGAGGACCATGATGGGGCATGCTGGGTGACATTCGATGTAGCTGTTCTCGATGATCCGTCGTGTGGAGGCACAGTGGTCCCATTTCAGTGCGGGTGCGATGTTGGCCACATACGCCATGCCCCCATAGGCAGAGCAGGCCCTGTCGTGTGCGTCCAGAGGGAGGAGTAGTGGTAGCAGGTCCGCCTTCAGACATGCCGGGTTGGAGAGGCATATCTCGACGGGATGCTGGTAGGGACACCTCCGACAGTAGAAGACGGGCATGACGCAGCTGAACAATGTGATGCGGTAAGTCAGTCGGTAACTTACGTTCAGCAGGGACAGGAGATCGCATCCCAATGTATGTATCGTGTTGATTTTGTACAGCTTGAGCTGTTCGGCGTAGTTGGGTAGGTGTGTTGCGGTTGCCATTTCGCAGCGGTTCGTTGAGGTGGCGTGCTCCGGCTGTGTGTGCAGTCTGCAATGTGCACGCTCCGGGGTTGCTGTGAGCTCTGTGTAGTCGTAGGGAGACAGGACTTGTGTTCTGTTGGCTTGTTTGGAGGACACGGGCCCTCTTCCCACATGCTTTTCAGACAGTTCAAGGTCAGTGCTGTGTGACTCCTTCCAATTAACTTGCATGTGGCCGACATGGGGGAGTGTTTTCTTCTTTCTTCCCCGTCCGTTGTGTGCTTCTGTGATATGCGCTATCTGCCGTGTGGTCGGTCTCCTCGGCATGCCTGTGTTGGTCTATTCTTGGACAATGGCTGTATTCACCGGCTTCTGTCGTGGGGCTGTGGTTTCGGAGTTGGAATGGAAGGTCATTCAGTGCTGTCTGCTCTCCCTTGTGTGGGTGGCAGGCTGCCTTTCCGCTCTGCGTTGGGCCTTGTGTGTGGATGTTATTCTTGGGCCACCTGTTGTCGGTCCCCGGGCTCTTTGGTGTTCCGTTTCATGTGTCTTGTTCATATGTGCAGGGTGGTATGGGTTTTTCAGTGTGGTACTGGCGTTCCTCTTCCCGAAGGGGCCCTGCGTCTCCTAGTTGGTGTTGCCGCCGCTGTGTGCTTCGCCATGTTTGTTACACTGGGGTGTGTCCTGCTGTTGCGTGACTTCACTGACATGTGTGCGTCGGTTGTGTGGCGTTGGGTGTTGTCCGTGAATTGGGCGTTGGGGACATGTCTGTGGCAGGCCTGTCACGTGTCATGTGCGTTCGGGGTGGGGCTGATGTGTGTGCTGCTTGGTTGTGTCCCTGTGTCTGTGTGCGACGCATGCATGGCGCTGCGGTTGGCCTCTGCGTTGTGCGCATGTGTGGCGGCGTCATCGGCGCTTTGGGGCCGTGACGGGGTGGTTGGTTCCTAGTCCCAGGTGGTGTGTACACATGTGTTACGCGATGTTACGATTTGGCCTGTGTGTCATCTGTGGATGCAATGGTGGATGTGTAGTGTACACGCGCTGGTGGGGGTTGTCCGCTTTTTCCGCCCTTGCACTGTGTGCGCTGTTTGCGTGCACTTGTTGTGTGTGTGCCTACCTGCGTCTCCGCGGTACGTTGCGTCCTTGGTGGTGCATCAGCAGAAGCATGGGAAGGGCCTGCAGTGCTGGATTCATGCCCGGGGTGCCGCTTCTTCGTTGTCCGTGCTCTGCGTCCGTGTTACCGCCTCTCTTTCACGTGCGGTGTCTCTTAGCCGTGGGAGCCGTTTGTTTGCGGCATCGTAATTTATGCGCCGGGCGGGACGTGTTTCGTCGGACGGTGTGTGTCAGTTGAGCTGCGCCGCTACGTGTACGGGCGCACTTTGATGGCGGACGGTGTTGCTGGCTTGCCGGCGGTGTTTGGCCTACTTTTCGCATCGTAATTGTGCGGGCGTGTGGACTGCTGCGTGCCGGCGGTAACTGGTGGTTTTTGCATCCGCCAGCACGGCGGTTGTGCTTCCGCCCGCCATCGTAATGTGCCCCTATATTATTTACAACGATATTTTGGATTCGATATTTTTGTACTTACCTGTTTGTAGATAGGAATTCGATATTTTGGCATTCTATATTTTATCCACGATATTTTGGCAGGTCGATATTTTGGCATTCTATATTCTGTCAGTGATCCGCAGGCACAACAAGGACACAGGCAGGTGGGATGATGAGCGAAGGTTGTCAGTCCTCCGCCCTCGAAGGGATGCCAGGCTTGCTCCAAATCGCATCAGGAAAGGACTTAAAGAGCCGCTGGTATCCTTGGAGGGCGGTTCGAGCCCCAGTCTAGATTCACTCACCCTTTCACCCTTCCGAGGTCAGTGAGATGAGTTATCATTTCTTGGGAATAGCAGCGGTGCCTACGGTGGCCCTCAAGAGACCAAAGACTGGGAGTGAAGCAGTGTCTGGGGAGGGATGAAAGGGCGCTATACAGTGAGAAATGCTGGGGAGTGCGAAGTGCAGCCGGCAGCTAGTTGCTCAGGTGGTTGTGGAGCGGACAGTCACCTTCGGGATATGCGGAGGGCCCTCGGGGCGGGTGGTAGTAAGGACACACGGGCATGATGATGCAGTACTGTGAGGCTAGAAGGCAAACTGACAGCACAGGAACATGGGCGGGTCCGGGTACAGTTGGGCCAAGAGTGATCGACAACTACGCTGGGCGGTGGGGTGTGACTGCACCCAAGGCTTAGCCCAGGTACCACCAGCGCGCATTGAGGACTGCATTGCCCCCCCCCCCCCCAAGTTCATCTGGCAGCAGCAGTGCAACAATGTGCTGGAGAATGGTGCATGATGAGTGATGGATGCCTCAGATTGCCTCAGCTTACACAGGACGATGGAGGGCAGGAATGACGCTCTTGAAGTGTTGGTTCTGGGTCTGGCACAATGGTGGTTAGATGTGCAAGTTAGTGACATGCCGGGTTCTAGGGTGCGGACGGGGTTACAGGAGGTCTCTGTGGGGAAGAGCGCATTCTTTAATTAGTAGCTAAGGACGTACAAGGAGATGCGTGTCTGTGTATGGATAAGTCACAATAAAATGGTGTTAAGAACGCAGAGTTTAGGGCCTTAAACAATAGCAGTGTCTAGGGGAGCGGTAGAAGCGCGCGCGAGTGGGGCAGCACACGTTAGGGGGGGCGCTTGGAGGGCTGCATCTCGTTTATTTTACCTGGGGGATGAGCAGGAATCATATTACAGCGTTAAGGGGGGAACGGGGCCCAGCAGGTGCCAGGATATAGGATGCTGGGGTTTGTGGCCTCCCAAACGTGCTTTGGGCATTCGGACACATCTGGCATTGGTGGTGGAGGAGGGCAACAGTTGCGGTGCTTGCCACAAGTGGATGTGGCTACCATACGTGAGGGGTTGCGTCCTTGTCGGGCAGAGCTTCGGAGGGCACCAGGGGGATCGGAGTAGGCACAGGCAGGATTGTTACAGTGGTGGGTGGGCACGATCGGGTTGCTTTAACGTGTGGTAGGGTTGGCGGCATCAATGCAATGCAGGCGCACCCAAATACCAGAGATAGCACAGTGGGGATTCAAGTGCCATTCAGAGGCGTTGGAAAGTTTGCGGGGTCCACTGGTCCAGGCCACACACATGCCACGACCCGTGAGCTTTGAGGTGCAGGCAGATAGTGCCAATATCGGCAACAATCAGTTCTCATACAGCAACATACATAAATAAACCACACAACACCTTTTTTAGTGGAGAAATTTGCTGCAGGTTTATTTGCATAACCAATATGCCAACATGGTGGGTTATCTTACGGGCGATCCCAGGGCAGGCCAGCCCCTATGCCGCCTGCCCGTCTGATAAGCCAAATTGCACCGTGGCCGTCGCCAATCGGTGGTTACCAATTATTGGGAGAGGCCACCTCTCCCATCAGTGGACCGCCAGTCCACTCCCTTACTCACGCCCCCAACAGGTGGGCGGAGCGTTCCAGGCAGCCCCCGGTTGCTCAGACCCACAACCGCCCGTAGGACTAACGGGGCGCCGTAGTTCTTCCAGGGGACCCGCTAGACATCCCTGGGTATCCTTGGCTTAGCACCCTTGTTGTGCCGCTGCAATATAGTACCCTTCTGTACCTTGCAGACTCTGGATCGCCCTGTAACTCCTCCACAGCTCTGGGGGTGGCCACCGTCACCACCAGGGCCCCCCACCAAGGCAGATATTCCTACCTACAGCCTGTTGCTTCCAAGGCCTCCCCAAGGTCCAGCCAAATTAGGTCCATGCCTACCCTTGAGAGGTGAATCCCATCCACTTCCCAACCCAGGGGACTTGGCATGGAGTAAACCATGCCTGATGAAGCCAAATCCCCTTTGTTCCGTGAATTGACGCATGGCGCTGTTCACTCTCCTACGTGATCTCAAATGCGTCTCCCAGTCGGGCTCCTTGCCAAACTGGGCGAGGTAAAATTTCGGACCACCACAGTACACATGCCCCCAGTTAAATACTCAATTGACACTTGATGTCCCTCATGTCTTGGAGCAGTCCTCTCCTCCCCAAAGTCGTCTGGTCATTCCCTCCCAAGTGTATGACCATCATGTGAGGTGGACCGATCCCTCCCCCAGTCTCTGCTGCGGCTTCATCAGCTCGTTCCAGCGCATACCCGGGTAACCTAGCCACGTGATCTCTGTGGCGGAGGAACGTGATCTCTGCTCCAGTGCATGCCTGGGACCCCCAACCCAAAAATTTGGTGGTGGGGAAAACCCATGCCTCCATTTCTTGAATTCCTCCATTAGCGCCACTCCAGACGCACGGAAGGCCATTCACCCAGACCCTTGGTCCTGGCCAAATTAAGACATGCTCGGTTGCCAACACCCATAATGAGCACTGTACACCCTTTTATACCTACACCAGTCTGCACAACTTACACAATAACCCCCGACAAGGTAGGCCTTCTTCTTGTTGCTTCCAGGGCCTCCCCCAGGTCCAACAAAAACAGTCCATGCCCCCTCTAGACGGTGAACCCATCTTCTTCAAAAACACCCTGTGGACTTGGCATGCCGCAAACCATGCCTGACAAATCCAAACCCCTTGGCATGGCTGTTAACTTTCCTGCGTGAGGTTTCCACGGCCTCCCTGACCGGGCTCCTCGCCACACTAACCAAGGGGTTATCTCTGACCACTATAACCAACCAGCCCCCAATAGGTTGCTGAACCTACACATGGAGGACTTCATTTCTTGAAGCAGTTCCCTCCTCCCCAAGAGAGTCAGACCCTTGCCACACGGGTGTATGACCAGGATGTTGGGAGGGGAGACACCCTCCCCTCTTCTCTGCTGCAGCTTCTTAGCAAGATGTTCCCACGCAAGCCTGGGTATCCCAACCAAATTATCGCGGTGGCGGAAAAGCCCTGCCCCCATTCATGCTTTTCGCCCACCGTGCCACTCTCTTGGCGCCAGATTGGCCAATCACCCAGACCTTTGTTCCTGGCAACTAAAGAAATGTAAGGTTGCGAACCCATATTGCATTCTTGAAAAACAAACAAACAAAACTCAAACTTGCACCTATTACACAATAACCCTGCACACTAACGGGTGGGTAGTCCCAGGTGCATTCCACATTCGCCTGCGACACAAAACTTAAAATGTCCTCAGGCATTCCCTTGGGCAGCTCACGGAAGGAAGTCCTTATGCAACTTAGCGATTCCCCTTGTCCCTCAAAGGTACTCGTATTACCGACCTCCGAAAGACGAAATGCTAAGCGGACCTACCATAATCTGGGACCAAGATGTCGAACAAAGCCCCTATCGGTTCTGCCGCTCCACATGCCTGTGAATTTGAATCCCAGGTCAAACTTCAGGCACCTAACTCACATCTCGAAGGCCTGCCAACCGGCTGACCCCAAAATTGCAGACCCAGTGAAGCAGCCAACTCCAAAGGAAATTCGCTTAACTGGAGCAACTGGTGACATGCAGTCAATTCTGGTCAGGGGACTTGGAGTAAACACATGGGTGATGTACATGCACCCCCTAACTATGACTGTAAAATGTGCTCTGGTAGTTGTCCGTATTAGTGCTCCATCCCCTCCAATTCAGCACTATCAAGGCAAACCGCACCCTCTTGGGAATGTCACCCTCACGCCCCAGCTGACAGAAAGTGCCTATGGTATGTAGCCTATTAACCTTACGTTTTTCACTGACGGTATACCAGGAATATGCTGAAACATCGCATGCTTTACTGCTGAGTGCGCGGTGCACAATCACTTATTTGTCTTTACCTCACAGGGTTGCCCTCGGCAACACAGAATTCACACTGGACAAGATTCTCTCCCTGATTGGCTTACGGGCGGAGGTACCGTTAAACTTTGGAATACCCAGTCCCACTTGCTTAATGCGCTCCTCTCCAGGCCCGTCCTGCAAGCTACTGATGCTGCCCATCCAGGAAGAGAGACTACAAAAGCTAGCCATACCCGCAATGCCTGACAAAGTGACGATGCCTCAATATCTGCTCTACCTGAACCAAGGTAAGAGGCGACTGATGCTGCCCATCCAGGAAGAGAGACTACCGAAAGCTAGCCATACCTGCAATGCCTGACAATGTAACGATGCCTCAATATCTGCTCTGCCTGAACCAAGGTAAGAGGCGAGCTGTCAGCATGCCGCTGGCAATACCCTCTCTTGGAGCGCGAGGGCCAGGCCTCCTAGTAGACGCCGCCCACGCCTATTTCAGAAGACAACCCCGCTTCGCTGCCCGCTTTACTTCCTGTCACAGTTATCTGAGTAATTAGTGAAAGATGCACGTTTGAACTGGCAACTGATACTGTTACTTATGCCTGCAACTGCTCTGCTCAGAGCAGCCCGCTGGACAATGGCTTCCAATTAAAGGCGGTGCCAACAAACCTCCAAGCGCTTAAAGTGGTACCTCTAAGTAGGGCTCTAATCTAACTGATGTCCCATGCATCTGATACCGCCTCTGGCTGTAAGCCCTCCGTGCTACTGATGCCTTGGCGCTTCCTGAGCCACCGCCAGCTGACCCTGATAGACTCAGCTCGTGACTGGGACTCAACAGTGCGGTGAAAGCACGAGACATCCTAGCCTTACCTTAGCTCTTCACCATGCTCCCACACAAATTGTTTTTTTTTTGTTTTTTTTTGATTAGCCTTCGTATCGTCCATACGAGAGAGACTTAGTACCATCTGCCCCTATTATCCTGTGCTACCAAACCTCATCATGACATCACAGGGATTACATAACTCACTAGGTCAGAACGAGCCATCCTAGCCTGACCATAGCCCTTCACTAGGCTCCACCCAAGAGCCCTCCACAAACCTTGTGGCCTAAAACATGCCCTGTGGGGTGGTTGTGAATGGACTGCAAACCACTCCTAGGCATTCTCTACCATCGTTGTTAATGGAGTTTCTGGTTGGCTAGAGTATGCACCTAAGCCTGGCCGAACCCCCCTCTCAATCGGGAGAAGGGATCACACTTGAGGCTGACCTCTGCCCACCCCTTAGGTGGTTAGGCAGAGACATTGGCTTACCCCAGAGGCAGTGTAAAATTAATGTGCCAACCGTACTCCCCGGTGGCACGCTACAGGAGAGACTACATACCAGTTATTTTAACTACCCTTCGTATCGTCCATACAAGGGAGACTTAGTACCCTCTGCTCCTATTGCCCTGTGCTACCAAACCTCATAATGACATCACAGGGATTACATAACCCGCTAGGTCAATCGGGCCACCGTCCTACAGCTCAGGAGTGAGAAGAGTCTTTCTAACGTATCCAAACTACGGTTTATACGCAAGTGACTGGCCCCTTTATGGGCGACCAAACCAAGGGTGAAGCAATGGGAGCATGAGGCCTTAAGCAACGGGTGTCTTTGTGTCCTGGAAATATCAATTAACCACGCAAAGAACCCAGAACATCACCTTAAATGCGAGTCACCAGATCGTCAAAGAGATTGATGGATTCGAGACATAGGCGCCATCCTAACTACTGAATTAAAATTGTCGTGAATACTTCTTTGAAAGAAAAGCATTTAAAGAATCGCTCCTCAAAGTCCAAGGCCATACAACAACAGAGTATACTACACAGATCACCCGACACCCGTGATCCTGCGCGGGGAGCCGGTCGATCGACCTCTGGCGTATGAAGGGAGCTTTAGATGAACAGCGCCCCTCACCCCTGCCACTCCGACTGCCAGAACTGAACGGTCTAATGTAATGTGTGACCATATTCCGAGTGCTTTGTGCCAAGTCCTTCACAACAAGCGCCAGCAAAGCTGACAGCGTCAGCGAGACACAGTAAGAAGTGTTGGGCGCCAGGAACCCCATGGAGGAGTTGGATCCTGCGTTGGCTTGTATATAATATTGAAAAGCATTCCCTTAACGTCGCTGACACCATTGCAATGTTGCTGCACTGCCCTAAACATCCTTCTCAACAGAACAATGCAGCGAAGGCCTCAATGTGCTTCCCTTGAAATGTGCGCATTTCCCAAGTACAAAGCTCTGTATTTTACCGTTTTCATAACCACCCCTATAACACAGAAGCAGCAGGTAGATAGGAGCCACCAGATACCCGCAGCGCCTCCCGTTTTCACATTGAAGAGCACACGCGCCAGGGAAAGACAATTTATCACAGTATAAATTACACGGCGGCTCCTGTGCCCCGCCGCCGTGAAGGGGTGTAGGCCATAACTGTGGCAGGCGCGCGGGGAACAGCGCAGCTAGCCTGTTGTGATTCCTAAACAGATTTGAAAACACTTTCCCTACTCGATAAACCAATCTAGCAAATCCAAAATTCCATTTTATGATCAAGACCTGTTTTAAGAAATCCAAACCAAGACACATGACCAGAGTTAGGTCTCACGTACTTGCCATACCGTGGGCCAGTGGAAGATGCATTCTCGAATTATGAGCATTGTAGTAATTTCCAACGGGAATTATGATGTTGACCCTGACCTTCATACTCATCTAACAAGATTGCGCACTGTGCACCTCGCACAAACTGTGCCCCATCCGCCAGACTACCTGAAACCGAGAATAGTCTCGGCCGACATCCCCTGGCATCCCGACTGTCGCGCCAGCAGTACCCCTATACAGGAAAATATTGATGCAGGTTGAAGACATGCGTAGATAAACCCGGACGGACGGGGACGGGAGCGCACAGCCTGACACACCTCCAACTCCATAACAGGTGCCCGGCGCGGCTCCCGGCGCGACTCCAGCGCGGCCTGCTCTCCCAGCTCGCGCCAGAGGCCACCCCCCACCACCGCTTAGCACACCAGGGGCAGGCCAACTCCTACCCGCACTGACCCCGAGCCCCCTTTGCACCGGCACCGCCAAGCCCCGCACTGCTCCGCCCCCGGTGAGAAACTGGGGGCATGCCTGGCGGACCCCGGGTGAACCAGATGCGCTACTTAGCTGCGGCTGGAGCGTCATGTCCGTGTGGCTCTTAGGTCTGTGACCTAGCGCAGAATTATGGTCCCCTCTCCCTGCGAAGTTTGGTGCGCTCCGCTAAAATGTCACAGCCAGATGTCTCACAACTATTCAAAGATCCAAGGCCAGTTTTTTGAGGGGAGGGGCTAGAAAGCCGAGAAAGATAAACCCACAGGACAAGGCCATGTTAGCAGTGCCACCCTTGCACACCAGTGTCCCAAATTGAAACGCTGGTTGGCCTTACAAAGACAGCGTTACCTACGTCCACTCTTGCAGAAACAGGTTCAAGCATAACAATCATGTGTGCGTTCAAATCAGTTTAACATTACACCATTGCAAGTCACGCCCGTTTAATCAAGGACAAGCATATTTAGGCCGGTAGCTTTTAGCTCGACCCCATTCCCTTGATCAGGTGGAAAGCCCCAGTCTGTTGACCCCTGACTTGCTGAATTATTATTATTTCCAATAACCATCACTTGGAAGACTGGTAGTCACTGCACCACGGGCAGTGCTACTCTAAAATGTGGCCCAACTTCCTCATTAAACTCAGTAACAGTGATGAAGGGCTGCAATTACAACGCATGTCGTATTGTAAGCAGCATAGCTTGCCTCAGACTTATCTTTATACAGCGCTTACAAACTCTGGCGAGGCATTACACACCAACACAAAACACGGCCCACCCCTTTCGTGCTTACCGTATATCAATTTAATTGAATGTCTGTTGTTCTCATGCACAAAAGACCGACACGCCATGGCTTCAACCCAGACTTTACTTTACCGATTTCCGCCTGCCCAAAACGAAAGGCACTCTGTACTTAAGCTCACAAGGGACGCACATTGCACCCAGAGAACACTAAGTACAGATAATCATAGAACTGTGTCGGTGTAAAAACATATTACAGCTGTGGGACAGCCGGTTCCGGGTGTTAGGTCAACTTTTTTTTAAATTTTTATTTTTTATTTAATCTTCCGCTTTCAGCACGTTTTGTCCTGCACGGTGGCGCCTGCAGTCCGTGCGCTAGGCCCCAGCACATCGAGAGCATTGCTGGGTTCGGACTCACTGCACTGCCCCTGGGCCGGAGACTTGGCCCCGGAGGGAGGCCACGAGGGACCCGCCGCCCCCACGCCCCGTCCTCCCAGAGAAGCACTGACAGACTCAGAAGCGGTCATGGCAAGGGTACCGCATGCAAGTATATTTATTTCCATGCAGTATCCAAACAGTTGTATAGTGCAAACTCGACCTGCGTGTGTCGGAGCGCATTGCATGAGCGCTGGTTACGTGGCGACCCTTAAACCCCATCGCCTAGGGAGGTGAAGCGAAACCCAGGCACTTGCTGCTCCCACCCCGGCCGAAACGACCCATGAGGGCCGGAGGGTACCCGCGACTGCCTCAATGCCCCGCCTGCTGGGATGTGCTCTAGTGTCCACTCTCGGTCACCGATTCCTTCCACCAATACAACGCCCTGGCGACCGGGGTGGTGGAGGGATAGCCCCCCGCTACTACCCGATTCTGTGCAGGGTAAAGCGGGGGGGTACACACTCCGCTGCTGGGAAACCCTACTGTGCCCCCGCGGGGCCAGGCCTAGGCCCGCACCGGCAGAGCTGGGCTGTGCTCTGTGAGCGCTTTTCTACACCCCCGCCAGGACGGACCACCAAAGGGCCAGGCCGCCTTGCCCGGATACTACCCAAATAGGGAGATCGGAGGGGGGGGAGGAGAAGCACTCACCGCGTTCAGGCCCAGCCGCAGCTCCGCGATACGAAACGGCGTCAGGGGGCATGGAGTAGATGTCAAAACAGCGAGACGGGTAGCGGTCAAGAGACCGTACAGTGGGCGGGGGGAGGCTTTTGTACCCCTGCCCCCCTCCCACGGCCGGAAGTGACGCGGCCAGCAGACCCCCTGGTCCCTAGCCCAGGGAGCCTGGTCAGCAGACTTCTGTGCCTTCCTGTGGCACTAAGGCGGCCGCCCTGTTGGAGGGTCCCCTACGTGGCCCCCCTGGGCAGCCTTGGCAGGGGACGAGGATGAGTACAGTGAAGTTTAAATGCGCACGGACAGCAAGTGGGGTGTAGGGAAGTTCGGGTACAATTTATGGGGTAGGGGGTGGATAATGGTAAAAAAAAACATTTAATACGGCAGGGGGCGCAGGAAGGCTTGGGTGCAGGCATACCGCTCGTGAGGGGGCGGTTTCTCGGGTGGCCGGATGCTCAGTTTAGGAGTTGCGAAGTAGTAACATGCTAGGACGGCATACAGGGAAATTCTCGCTGGTTAGGGCTATATCAGCCAAAGTAATAGGGCTCAGGAGCACAAGGTTATTACAGCAGACAACAGTAGACAGTAGTGGGGAATAAGTGGGAAGGGAGGTGGCCCTTATGCTCGGAACTGCCGACTTTGGTTTGGGGGAATCAGGTTCACATCTCGGCGTGGTTCAACATCCTGTGATCCTGGGCAAATTATTTAATCTCCCCGTGAGTCCCACAGAAATGAATTTGTCCTGGTGTGACGCAGCTGGTGCTCATGTGTAGCGCTCCAATACCGTCGAGTCGGGCTAGCGCTCCAATACCGACGAGTCGGGCTAGAGGGAGACAAAAATGCACGCAGGTGGGGCAGCAGGGAGGGGGGTGTTCAAGGGCCCCCATTGCGGCAGCTTGAGGAAGGGGCGGCTAAGGGTCCAGTTACAATGTTATGGGGGAACAAGGCTACCCAGGAGGATTTTAAGAGAAGGAGGACGGGGTGGGGCCTGCTATGATCCATTGGGCGTTCCTTCACATCTGGTGAGGCCGGGGAGTTGCGACGCCAGGCACTACAGGGTGCCGCACCCAAAAATAATGGGTTGGCGCCATTCGTACAATAGCATAAGGTGAGTGGCAATATACTTTCAGTGGCAATTTGCTTTCTACTGCCAGGCAGACTCAGCAGTCATGAGCCCCCAGGGGTGGCACGCCGCGGATAGAGGCGCCAGTCCGAAGATGTGGAAGGGGTAGTTGGTGGCGCGCTCGTGGGCACACACAGGCAGCGGTGTGGCAAGGATGGGAGTGTGTTGGCTGTGCTCAAAGACGGCAGCGAACAGTTTACAGGAGTCTAATGGCCGCCGTGATTAGGGAAAGGAGGCTTCACCCCCTCTTTTCACAGCAATGAGAAGGAGGGTTGGCAGTGCTACACCCGGTGGTGGTTGGTTGGGTAATTTGGGCCGCAGGAGAGCCTACATTGTCAACTGGCTGCACCGCCTTTTGGGGTACTGTCACAATGATGCCTGCAGTTAGTGTCAAGTTCTGCATTAAGTAGTCAGTCCTCCCCCCTCAAAGCAGTCACAGGTTTGTACACACCACAAAAAGGCAGCACATTCAGAGTGGTACGAGGAAAGTTACAGCTTAAACAATAAAGGAGGTGGCATAACTGCTGGAGCAGCCCACTTTAATGCTCAAGAAACCGGGTTCAGGGCTATTGGGAAGATCAACAAACCAGAATTCTGGGCAAATCACTTCCCCCACGTGCCTAGCAATATATGGCCTGGCGGAATGCGCGGGTGCTCACTTAAAGCGCTTTGGGCCTAACAATGAAGCGTTTCTCCGAACAAAAAAGGGCCATCGGTAATGCAACTGGTGCTCTTTGAAGCGTTTTACTACCTGCAGGGTTGTGTTTAAAAAAAAACCATTTGGTGGGCTACATCTCTACAACTGATATGCCCACAGCAAAACAGCGGCCCAGGCGGGCCTCTCCATGGGGGATTTTCTCCAAGCATAGCTTGGTGGGGTGTGCGGCCTCCGGGGGTTCGAATGGTAGATGTCATACGGCAGATGCCCCGGAGGAATATAGGGAGGTAGAAAAGGGAGACAAAAACGGCACAAGCTGCTGAAAAAAGGGAGAGAAGGTCATGGAAGTATGGGAAAGATAAAGAGAGAAAGGGGTAACTACGATACAGGAATACAAGAAGGTGAAAGGCAAACAGAAAGGAAGGGCATTTTCAAACGCAACAATATCCCTTCAGTGAGGATTGAGCTGGAAAGGCCCCAATAGTGTTAATGCATGTATGTCAAACAGTAAGGCAGGGGTGCAGTAGTGATGGGGGAAGCCATGGTTCATGGTCGCCTACGCAGCATCCCTCTTGGAGCACAATATATCAACTAATGCATTAAGCTGCACTGCAGTGACCTAGCAGCGTTGCCCCAAGGCTACGAACTAATGGTGCAGTTGTTACGGATAGCAGCAGAGCCGTATAGTTAGTTAGTTATAGTTTCTAGGATCCTGCTCCAAGTTCCATTTCACGGATTATAGTAGGACAGTGTCCTTGGAAAGGGATTAAATCCATTTCTGGCCCCTCTGGCCTCGATGTGGGTGTGCAAGGCACATCGCCAAGGATTTTGGGGGGGGGGGGGTTGGGAGAATGGGAGCTCCTAACACCTCCTTCCCCCGCGTGCCTACACCAATGCCGGATGGGTCGGGGGAGGGGTGGGAATTGATACACATCATTGGCATAGAAACAGTTACTGAGTTACACATAGCGTACGTACAGTACGTGGAGTAAGCACAAACACAGCAAGAGGATACACAAAGGTGTACTATAAACGGTGATAGTAATGCTAGTGTTGGAGGTGAGATGAAAGGTGCGCACAAGGGTTGTGGTGAATGGGGTGGAGTGGATCAGGGCAGGGAGTGTGCTCTGCCAGCCCCCTGCCCCATCATGGTGTCTCTTGCTGGCCATCCTAGGTCGGGCTTCAAGGCCCACGTGGGGAGATGTTGAGCATTTGAGGAGGGATCGGATATGTACAAGATGCTGCAGCTGCCACGGCATGTTTTGTGTCTGTGTGCGAGGCGCTCTGATGTCTCACTAAGGTGGTCCGTGCTATGCCGGACTAGCTATAGGTATTTGGTGTCATTAGAGGTACAATGTTGTGCTTTAATGCTACGGGTGGGTCTTCTGAGTTACACCCCGTGTTTCCCTGTTTAGTAGGTGATCACACAAGGGGAGAAGGTGTTGACTTTAACAAAACAGAAAGAAGCCGCACTTGAAGACAGGCACCTTACTGGAGTCCTGTGTACTGATCGTGGGCGGCGATGTACAATGGGCGTGAGATGGTAGGTTAAGAGACAGGGAGTGGAGTAACCGTCAGGGCGGCCGACTTTGGGAACATGGTTTCCAGTTTCGGAGTTGGCTTGACATCCTGTGATTCTGGGAAGATAACTTGATATCACGGTGCCTACAAGACCAATGTTTTCTTGCGTTACATTACGGAGGTTTTTTGCCATTATCAGGTCATTTACAGACTATCAGATTGTTTGCTGCGAGGTGCCACCAGTATAGTGGGCTTTGCCGTGGGGGCCCCTTTTCCAGAACATGGGGGTGCACTGGCCAATTCGCTGGCATAGATGCCCCTCTAGTGCCAGTTCGCCGTAACAGACGCAAGGGAGTCTTTGGTGGCGCGCGGGCGCACATGGACACATGTCCTTAGAAGGGGGATTGTTAGTAAGTGTAGGTAGGGACCTACCACTTATAAAAAAGGCCACAATAACATGGTCTCAATAATTTATTCCCTTACACATCGCTTAGTAGCTCACTGCAGATGGTTAGCTGCGAGGTGCCACCATTATACTGCGCTTTGCCATGGGGGCACCCCTTTTTTTCCGGTGCATGGGGGGGTGCACTGGCCGATTCGCAAAGGCATAGGTGCCATTCTAGTGCCAGTTCACCGCAACAGACGCAAACGCCAGTGAGGGCACACCGCAGGTGGAGGGAGCTGAGGTGGTTGGAGTGAGGTTTTGGTGGCACGCGGGCGCACAAATAAAACTTTGAAATATTTTAGGATCAAAACGATAAAAAAAAAAGGAAATATAAGCAACAGCAAATGTCAATTTTATGGATTAAATACTTGTGCTTCTCAAACAAAAGGTGCCAACGTGAGACGTCTGGTCGCGCTTGCCTGTACAGCGTCAAAGTTTGAGGTCAACTGCGATTCAGAAGAGAGTATAAATAAATAAATAAATATGCAAAAGACGGACATATAGATAGGAAAGGCGTATCTTTAACACATAGAGTCTACATAATGGAGTGATTACATGATGGGGTGATTCTGATATATGTGAGGCCACTACGCTTTCCACAGGCCTCAAGAAGGTTGGGTTCACACTGACAATTGCAAAATGGCGGCATTTCGAAGCACATTTTGTATCATGGGCCAGAGTCGCTCACAAAATGTGATTATATTTCTTTTTTAAAACACTAGTTCAGCTATAGTGAGGAGTATCCCTTGGCCTTCTTCTCACTGGGGGGAGGGTGTGCGAGGCACCACGCCGGTGGGGGTGGAAGGGGTTGGGGGATACTAAGCGCCCCCTGCTCCTTCTTCCCCTCCTCCCCAGCATGCCCACACCAGTGCAACACAGGTCCGGGGAGGGAGGTGTAGCATATACTATAGAAGGTATTTGGGATGTGAAAGGTCACCTGGTCAGGTTGGAAGCAAATGCTTACCCGGAATAAAATGTGTGGTGGCACCGGAAGTGAAAGGTCAACCGGTCGGGTTGGAAGCAGACGCTTACCCCGAACGAAACGTGTGGTTGCACCGGAAGTGAAAGGTCACCTAGTTGGGGCTGAAAGCAGACGCTTGCCCAGAGTGGAAGTAAATGACGGCTGGCACTGAATGTAGGGCACAGTGCTTCTGGCTATGGTACATAGGTCATAGGCTTGCCGAATAAATTAAAGTAATGCATTGTATTGTATTGTAATTGCATTTATATAGCGCTTACTACACCTGACGAAGCGTCGAAGCGCATGTTGAAGGATCGCTTGTAAGTTTAAAACTGCCCAATAAACTGCGGCCTCAATTCTGCCATAACGTGAAATTGGTGTGGTCTGAGTTTGTGGGATCCAGGTGGGCCGACCAGGTGGGGGCTGCCTTCGCTATGCCCCTTGGTTCGGTCCCCCCTCCCCAAAGGGAGGGGGATGTGGCCTTAGTGGAGACCACCCCCCGGGAGCAGAACCAGAGCTGAAAAGGGCGGGGGTAAGGGGAGCGTAGGCAGGGAAGTTACTGGCCAGCAGATTAGGACACTGGGTTCAGCCCAGCCATAAATTTAAGCAAAGGAATTCGGCTGGGGGTGGTGGGTATTTAAACACAGGCACGTGTCATGACACCCTCTATTTCTCCTGGGAAAGTTACAGAGGAGACCCACCCACCCTCTGAGAAAGAAAAAAGTTGAGAGCGGGGTACACTTGGGAAAATCAGTCACAGGGGCAGAGGTGACTTACAGGAGGGTGTGTTAATAGCAGAGGATAGAGATCCTACATAAAAATAGCATTTGTCGAAGGGGAACAGGCCACAAACAGGTGACAGTCAGGACCAAGAGTGTACTGGCAGGCAACTGCAATGGCCTTGGGGGTTGAACCGGAAGAAAATAGTCAAGGGCAGAGCCTGTGGCCCGGAAGAAGTTGTGAGGTGTGATGGCACCGGAAGTGTAAGGTCACCCGGTCGGGTTGGAAGCAGACGCTTACCCGGAAGGAGAGGCATGATGGTACTGCAAGTGAAAGGTCACCCGGTCGGGTTGGAAGGAAATGCTTACCTGGAATGAAAGGTGTGGTGGCACCAGAAGTGAAAGGTCAACCGGTCGGGTTGGAAGCAGACGCTTACCCGGAACGAAACGTGTGGTTGCACCGGAAGTGAAAGGTCACCCAGTTGGGGCTGAAAGCAGACGCTTGCCCAGAGTGGAAGTAAATGACGGCCGGCACTAAATGCAGGGCACAGTGCTTCTGGCTATTGTACAGAGTTCACAGGCTTGCCGAATAAATTAACGTAATGCATGTTAAAGGATCGCTTGTAAGTTTAAAACTGCCTAATAAATTGCGGCCTCAATTCTGCCATAACGTGAAATTGGCGTGGTCTGAGTTTGTGGGATCCGGGTGGGGCAACCAGTTGGGGGGTGCCTTCGCTAGGAGATAGAAGCATAATCGGAGCCTCCGGTCCTGACATAGAATTCAAAGACCGAATGATGCCCAGCGTGCTTAACGACCTCCAGTGAAGAAGAGGAAGGACTACAGCGAGATCTGAAATATATAGACTATCGGACAGTTACTTGGTTGGACTATTGGTGGCCAGGGGTACTCCCTGTGGTTCATGGGAGTTGTAGTTATGTGCTGTGTTTTTTACTTCATCTTTGAACGTGATGTTAATAAAAAGTGAAGCAAGTAATGCATAATCCTCGCCTCCACATCCTATATAGAATTGAAACTTTTCTTCATGTTAACTAGGAAATTTTGCATTTGTGAAATGTACCTCAGTACATGGATATACCTGTTTTGATCTAGTCACAATAAGGTGTTACACTAAGTGTCAAACATAAAATTTGGAATGTCACACGTAAACAGTGCAAACATGGAAATGTCACATATAAGCAAAAGGAAACTTGGCAGCTATGCGTCCTAGCATCGACCTTGCCCCTTGGTTCGCCCCCCCCTCCCCAAAGGGAGGGGGATAGTGGCTGGAGCTGGGGCCTTAGTGGAGGCCACCCCCAAGGAGCAGAACCCGGTCTGGACTGGGCGGGGTAATGGGATGGAGGCAGGGAAGGGCTGGGCCAGCGGATAAGAGCGCTGGTTCAGCCCAGTCATAAATTTAATCTTAGGAATTTGGCCTAGGGGTGGGGGGTATTTAATCGCAGGCGCCTGGCAAAGGGCCCTCTTTCTCCCGGGGAATTCTACAAGGAAGAAAAGTGCTGCTGCTACAAGGTGTGAGGTGAGGGGCGGTGCGGGTTGGGGTGGGGTGGGTTGGCGGAACAGTATGTAAGTACCATTAAACACGAAAAAGGGTAGGTGAGATGCGTGGGGCAGCCTGCAGGTGGTTTGTGGCTGGGCCGTCAGTATTAAGGGCATGCAGGGATGTGGTGCGGGGTTTTTGGGGTGACGAATGGTCTACAATTACAATGGGCGATAGGGTGCAGCTGCACACAAGGCTTATCCCAGGTACCACATTGAGGGCCAAGCAGCAGTGTGCATTGAGGACTGCATGGCCCCCCCCGCTCGAAGTTCATATGGCAGCAGGAGTGGAGCAATGTGCGGGAGAGGAGGTTAATGACGTGTGATGATGGTAGGGCTGAGGTGTTGGTTCTGGGGCTGGCTTAATGGTGGTCAAAAAATTGCAATTCGTGAGTGTCATGCTAGGCTCGGAGGGCAGACAGGATTACAAGAGATCTGTGTGGGGAAGAGCGCATCCTGGGGTGGGGGGGTGGAGGACAAGAGTTGTGGTGCTTGCCACAAGCTTAGAGCTTGGTTGGGCATACAAGGGGATCGGTCTGGGCACGGTGAGGTTGGTTCCAGAGGGCAGGTGCGAGCGGGTTGCTGTAAAGTGTGCTAGGTTTGGCAGTGGCAAGGCAAAGCAGGTACACTCAGACACCTGGGGATGGCACAGCGGGGATTCAAGCGCCATTCAGAGTCAATGGATGGTTAGGGGAGATATGAGGTGTGGGCAGAAGGGATGAGCAGCAATACAGGGAGGTTAAATGCCCACGGAGAGCAAGGGGGTGTATGAACGTCCGGGAACAAATTTGGATGGGGGGTGGGTAATGGTCGGTACTTCATACAGCAGGGGGCGCAGGAAGGCTTGGGGGCAGGGGTAAGGCTCGTGAGGGAGGACGGTGTCTCGGTATGCTGGATGCTCAGTTTAGGAGTTGCGAGTTAGTCAATGGGGCCCGCTAGACAACAGTAGGCAATAGCGGGGACCAAGGGGGAAGCGATGTGGCCCTACGCCCAGAGATGCCGACTTGGGAGCGGCTCAACATCCTCTGATCCTGGGCAGATGATTTACTCTTCTCGGAGTACCACAAACCAGGTATTTGGCCTGGGGTGAACAACGGAGGATCAGGAAGAAGGTTTCAATGCGGAGTCGGGTTTGAATATTGGAGTCGGGTTGAAGGGTAAACAGAAGCGCGCCAGTGGGAGCAGCGAGGGGGGGCTGCAAAAGCCTCAGCTTAGGAGTTGTGTATTTAGTAATTGGACGGAGGAGCGCAAGGTTGTTAGGCAAGACAATAGTAGTAAATGGCGGGGTATGAGGGTTAAGCGAAGGGGCCCGAGGCTCAGAGCTGCCGACTTTGGAGCAGGGGAGTGAAGTTTTAATCTCTGCGTGGCTCAACATCCTGTGATTCTGGGCCGATAATTAATCTCCCAGAGTACTTACAAAGAAGGAATTTGGCCTGGGCTGATGCAACGGGGGGAGGGACATTAAAAAAAAACAAAAAACTATTCAATGTCGGAGATAGGTTAGAGGGAGGCGAAGCGCGTGAGGGGGAGCAGCGAGAAGGGAGGGGCATAGGGGCCCTCGTTTTGGTGGCTTAAGGAAGGGCAGCAAAGGGTCTAATTACAAGGTTATGGCGGGGAACCAGGCTGCGCAGGAGGAGGTTTTGCAGATAAGAAGAATGGAGTGGGTCGGTTAGAGTACATTGGGTGTTCCCCCACATCTGGTGGGAGCGGGGGCAGGGGAGTTGCGGCACCAGGCACCATAGGGCGCAACAACCAGAAATCATGGGTTGGTGCCATTTCTTACAAGGGCAAGAGTCATTTGCACACGGGGGCATGGAGGCACCAGTCCGGCAATGTGGGGAAACACTGGGTGGCGTGCTCGTGGGCACACACAGGCGGCGGAGTGTGCAAACATTTGGGCGAGGGACAGTACGGCAGCAAAAAGTTGGATTGGAAGGGATGACACCTGGGACCTGGCTATACACTGCACCGTCCTTGGGGTGGTACTCTTACAATGATACCGGCAGTTAGGGGAGGTTCCACAATACCACCTTCAAATCAGTCATGGGACATTAGAGCTCGACCACATGAATTACGGTGAGCAGTAATCCGCAGGGATAATGGCTGGTGCAGCCCAATTTAATGCTCAACAAAACATGTTCGGACCCTACGGGAAGATCGGCCATCCATCATTCTCTGCAGAACACGCCCCCACGTGCCTGCAATTGTGATCGACGTTAATGTGGGGTACTCAGATAAAGCGCTTTCGACTTAACAATGTAGTGTTTCTGAACAAATAAAGTGTCGCCGTAATCAATTGGTGCTCGGTGTAGCGCTTTCTTACCCAGCCGGTGTTTTGCTACGTCGGTTACACCGAGGTACCCGCGGCGCCCCTCTCAATTGGGGGGTGCTTTACTCCAGGCATAAGGGGGGGGTTACTTTGCTGCATACTTAGGGGGCGGGTTGGTACAGGCATAGGTGTAGGATGTGCGGCTTTCAGGGGAGTTCGGGGTTTCAATAAAAGTTATCATCCGGCAGATACACAGGCACAGTAGATTGGGAGGGAGATAGGGGAGCCGAAAAAGGCACACGCTGCTGTAAGAAGGGGAGAGAAGGCAAATTATAGTCGTACAGGAAGATGCAGGGAGGAAGGGGAACGAAGATGCAGGGACAGGAGGTGGCCTAAGGGCTAGGGCGGTCGATCACCAATAGGGGGTCCGGCGAACTGGGTTTAAGTCTCAGCGATAACGGTCAACACCCTGTGATTCTGGGCAAATCGCTTAATCCCCCCTATATATGTATATATTAAAAAAATAAAAATAAATAATAATAATAATAAATGTGGCTTTATGTAACGCAACTCGTGCTCATGTAAAGCGCTCTGATACCTGCTATAAAATTCGTGTTAAAAAGGGAAACAAGTACTAAACGGTGTTGCACACACGACGATTTCCCTTCAGTGGCGATGGGGCTGAAAACGCCCCAATAGCGTGAATACATGTTGTCAAACAACAATACAAGCGTGCACGAATGAGGGAAGCCACAGTTCATCTCACAAACACGGCCTCTCCTTTTGAGCACATTATATCAATACATGGTCAAGCTGCAGGGCAGTGATCAAGCAGCGTCCCCCCCCCCCCAATGCTACCAACTATTGGTGCAGTTAGTACGGGAGGGCAGCACAGCTGTATAGATGGTTGGGTATAGTTACTAGGATCCGGCGCCAAGGCCCAGGGCACGGACTATAGTAAGTGAGTGTCTTTTGAAAGAGAGGAGGTCCATTTCTTGCCCCTCTGGCCTCGGGATGGGTGTGCAAGGCACATCGCCGGGAGTTTGGAGTGGGGGGGTTGGTACATGGGAGTTCCTAGCCGCTCCTTCCCCCTTCCCCAGCAGCACGCCTTCACCAAGGCCGGGTCGGGGGGGTGGAACAGTCAGTGAGGACGATGGAGCGGTTTGAGGGTGAACACACAGAGAAGCAAGGTCCATCTGTTATTGGAATAGGTCACAGGGAGAGGAGATCATTATTACAGTGGGTAGTCAAACTATGCAGTATGTTACATGCCTGGGGGGGCACAACACCATGAGGGTGGCGGAATGCAGACGACAGTACGCTACATGTACAGTTGGAGAGGGTAGGTTCAACGAAGTTTGGGGACGTTATGCAGCGTATATAAAGGCTAACATGTTGTTTCTATTTTAGATTATATGAAAGGAAGCAGTCCATTCGGACAAGAAGGGGAGGTGTAAACTGAGCTAAGGTGGTGCAGTAGTGGCGGAAGTAACGCATTGGGCACAGGGAGCAGGACCAAGCATAAGGGGTCGGGGACTGGAACATAAGGCAAGTTTGGAAATTATGACAGGACATGCACCTAAGTTAGGGACCACCTCCAAGGAGAGGACAAAGACCAGTCAAACAAGGAGGGGTCATTAATGCTTGAGACAGGTCCTTTGGGTGAGTTTTCTGAGGTGATTCCGAGACTTTTCAATCAGTGTCACGGGCATACTAGAAAACCGATGCAGAACCAATAAGGGGTACAAAAAGGGATCGGGGCAGGCGGAGCAGAGGAGGGGTCCCCAATTGAAGTACGGGATGGGGGTATTAACATAAATAGGGGACACGAAGGGTTAGGGAGGAAGGTATCACAGTGGGCGGTCGAGGGTGACACAACCACACTTAGGAAGGCTCACTTGTCGAGTGCATCAGATGCTAGCAATACAAACACCGCACCATCCAGCCAGTCAGGGGCAGTAGGGGTTGGCAGGACACGCTCGCAAGCATGGCATATCCCACTGGAAGTTAAAGGGAGAGTTTGGAAGAGAGAGTTCATAGATATTTTCACTTTACTGGAACATGTACGCAGGTGGGCAGACATGATTCGGTGTTCCGGGCAAAGCAAAGAGAGCAAGGATAGGAAGAGGATCAGGCCAAAGGAGAATATCATGAACTGGTTGGATGTGTTTGTGTTAATGGCAGCCATAATACAAGAAACATTTCTGGAGCAAGGTCCACCATTGATGAGGTACAACCAAGCTATTCTAGACAAGTTGAAGCAGTATGGAGGCATGGGTTGGCTGCACTGTGAGTTAGCCTTCCGCCAACGCATGGAAGTCACAGCAGCCATGTCTTGGGACCAAAGAGAAGCGGATGGATGGATGGAGCAGATGGGGTCTAAGGCAGGTTATAGTTTAGGGTTTTCTGGGGCAGGAGTTGGTATACAGCAGTGGCACGCACCAGTATGGGGGCATGGTTGGCAGGCAAACAACACGCCGGCACAATCTCTGGCAAACAGTCAATCCGGATTGGGTCAACAGCCATTACCAAAGTTCCCATAACAGCAGGTGGGTCAGGTGCAGACTCAACCCAGCCTCACTTATACAGCTAGTGAACTCGTAGGGAGTTCCCAGCATCAAGTAGCAGCAATTGGTCCTGGTTAGCAGTCCAATTTGGGTGGGGCTTAGGACAGCAGCACAGTTGGATAGGCCCATGCAACAGCAGTCATTTGGAGGGCAAGCCCTACAACAAAAACGGGGGACATCAGGACCCCAGCGCCGGGACGCCTCTTCACTGAGGCAGCTGTGCGCTATATAAGTATAATTAACATAACATAACATAACAGTTGATGCAAGCGGTGCCTAGCCAACAGTTAGGCACTGTTGTCCCACTCCCAGCCATTCAGGCAGGGGGACAGTTACCACACAGCAGCAATGGATTATTAAGTTTGCAGTTCGGCGGGGGCAGGGTGAATCAGCCATTGCCAACAGGAGAACTCCCGGCTGATGCGTAACAGGTTCTATCAGGGCAGCAACGCGAGCAATCTCAGGGTGGCATGGTGGCACCACCACCTACCCAGGGCACCGTCCCAGGCCACGGACAGATCATTGGGGGAGGCACCAACAGCCACTTCAGGAGCAACTGCAGTCATTTCGGACAGCAAAAGTGGCTGACAGATTTAAGCATCTGCTGCAGCGTAGACCAAGGGATAACACCTGTCGCCTGTTCAATGCAGGCAAATGCACCTGGGGGCTGCAATGCAAATTCCAACATGGGTGCTCACGGTGCGGGGGAGACCATCCCGTCTTTTCATGCAAGACCCAGGCGAGAGCTACACCTGCCCCCATTTCCATTGGTCAGCCATAGCTTCAGCCCATTGACAAAAGGCCCATCCCCAATAAGCTTTGAGATGCTAGCAACACTTTTGAAGGATTACCCGAAAGAAGAGGAGAGAGAATTAATTTTTGGGGTTTCAAACAGGGGTTTAAAAATACCTTCCTGTGGCCCTTTAGCGAGCAGGTCATGTAGAAACCTTCCCTCAGCGGAGGAACTGCCGGACACAGTCGCGAAAAAGATAAAAAAAGAGCTGCAATTGGACAAGGTGCAGGCCCATTTGACACCCCCCCCCCCCCCTAAACAATTTTATCATATCTCCACTAGGGATTGTCTCAAAAAAGGAAGCAGGGAAATATCGGTTGATCCACCACCTCTCATATCCCAAAGGCTACTTGGTAAATAACTGACTGAGCCAGGATATGTGTTTAGTCTCCGGGGCTCCATTTGATGAAGCCATTGAATTAGTCAGGGAGGCAGGGACAGTAGCCTTCATGGCGAAAGCAGATGTTGAATCTGCTTTCAGGCTGTTGCCAGTGCATCCCGAAAGTTTTCATTTGCTGGGGTTCCAGTTCCGAGGGAAGCTATACTATGACAAGTGCATGCCCATGGGATGTTCAATATCATGTGCTTATTTTGAGGCATTTGATTTGTTTATAGAGTGGGCAACAAACAATGTACAGCCGGTCGGTGGCGAGCTCCGTTACCTAGATGACTTCTTGTTTGTAGGCAAGGCAAACTCCCCTGAGTGTGCTCAAGCATTGGCAGCCTGGCGGCAGAAAAACTGAAGGCCTCACGACTAGGCTTAACAATTTTGGGGTTTAAATTGAATTCCTTGGCGGGGGTGTCGCGCCTCCCAGTGGATAAGGTACAAGACTTTGCAGCAGCTGTTCAAAAGGTGTTAGCAAAACAGAAAGCAACATTAAGGGATATTCAAGAGTTCATTGGCAAGCTCAATTTTGCATCCAGGGTAATTCGGGTGGGGAGAGTTTTTTCACGAAGGTTGGCAGTGGCTACAGCAGGCATTACTCATAAACATCATTTGTAAGGTTGAAGGCAGGACTGAAACAAGACTTACGGGTGTGGATGTCTTTTCTGCAGGGTTTCAATGGAGTTAGAGTACGGGCAGCACCATGGAAAGCAAACGAGAGGTTGCAATTATATACAGATGCCTCCAGGCGGGGGGCTTTAAGGCAATATTGGGTTCCTGCTTGTTGTGCCAGACAGTGAACACCTGCTTGGCGGACATATGGCTTGACAGGGAATATTATAGCACTGGAGCTCTTTCCCATTCTAGTGTCATTGCTACTTTGGTTGGATACCGTAGCCAAAAAAAAAAAAAAAAATAGCCATCCGGCCAGACAACATGGCAGCTGTCCACTCAATTAATTTACAGGCGGGGCTTGCTAAGGCATCTGGTGAGCACGTGTCTCCAGTTTAGTATCGAAATAACAGCAAAGCATGTGCAGGGGATTCAGAACAAAGCAGCTAATGCTCTTTCTCGCTTACAGTGGGAAAGGTTCCGGGCACAATGGCCAGAGGCACAACATGAAATGATGCCCTTTAAGGAGGAATACTGGAAATTAATGCATTAGGACTTCAACTGCAAAGAATGGCGTAGAAAGCTCTAGCGGTTAGAACAAGGCAACAACGCCAGCGTTCTGTGAAGACTTTTTGTGAATGTTATAGCTGCCAAACAGTTTATGGTGTGGGCCAGGGGGCCCAAAATAAATAAATCACAGTCATGGGTCCTGGAGCATTTATCGGCAATAGCGTACCATTCAATGCTGAAGGGTTTTGATGATCCAACTAAAGGATTTGTTCTTAGGAAGTCTTGAAAAGGTTGGGCCACAGGGGAAAGCGAAAGGCAGGATACCAGGTCTCCAATTGATTTTAAAACGTTAAAAATTCTAATTGATCACCTCCCGTTCGTGTGCCACTCTAACTTTGAGAGTATCCTATTTCGTTTAGCTTTCTCACTTGCCTTTTTGGGGCTTTTCGCATTAGCGAGCTAGTAGCCAGAGCCAAGGGTGATAGAAGCAGAAGGCCCCTTTTGGTTAAGGATAAATGCTTCAGCACACACAACGTGTCATTACGAGTGAGGCACTCCAAGACTGATCAGGTGGGAAGGGGGCAGTGTATTACTCTGAATAAAATTGGGGGGGCTCAGCCCCTATTGCCCAGTTAGGCTTTGGGCAGGATATATGAAGGAACGGGCAGGGGTCAACGGTGAGGCATACCTTCTCACCCATAAAGATGGTACTCCTGTGACACTTTATCAGTTTAAAAAATGCAATTAAAATAGGTAGATGGGAATCAGATAGGTTTCGGGTCTATATACGCCCAACCGCTCAGCAGAAAAATAAATAGAGGGCAGGGTTGGGGGACAGTCATTCAGTGTACTTTACCACATTTATAAACATTACGTTTGTAACATTTATGTACATCACGTTTAGAACTGTAATAAAGGGACTAGTAACCACTGTTCCTCAACCTTTTTGTGCTTCTGTTCTACTCCACAGAGTGCAAGACCGTGTGGGTCGTCGGGCACTCTTATGTGTCCAGGGCTGCAAACAGAGCTCGCAATAATGGGTGGAATGTGGCATTCCTGTTTCAACATACAACAGTGCAATGGTTTGGAAAGCCAGGGTTACACTGGAAAGAACTTGAAAATGTCATTCAAGCACGCCGGGCTCACCCCCCACCTTGTCGCCCCACCCGGATCCCAATAAATTCAGACCACACCAATTTCACGTTTATGGAAAAATTGAGGCTTCAGTTTATTAGGCATTTTACACTTACAAGCGATCCTTTAACCATTTAATTTATTATGCGAGCCTGTGTCCTTGACCCATAGCTTTGGCACTGTGCCCTACATTCAATGCCGGTCCATTTGCCCAGGTGACCCATCACCTCGGGACGCAACCCTTCACTTCCACTCCGGGCAAGCGTCTGCTTCCAGCCCGACCGGGTAACCTTTACTTCCGGTACCCACACACTCCCCCGGGTAAGCGTCTGCTTCCAACCCGACCGGGTGACCTTTCACTTCCGGTGTCCACTCATCTCCTTCCGGGTAAGCGTCTGCTTCCAACCCGACCGGGTGACCTCTCACTTCTGGTGCAACCCCAACTTTCCTCCAGAGTAAGCATTTGCTTCTAACACTGCCGGGTGACCTTTCACTTCCGGTAGCCAAACTTTTGTTACGTGGGGCAAGCATACCCTGGGTGAACTTTCCCACCCATCACTGCGAAGGTGACCCGGTAACTGGTACATAACTTCTTCCATGCAACAGGCTCTGCCCTTAATTGTTCGCTTCCTGTTCCCCTGAACAAAGGCCATTGGGGGAGCATGCCAGTCCCCCCTGGGTCCTGACTGTCCCGTTTGTGGCCTGTTCCTGGTTTGCGACCTGCTTTATTTATGTAGGATTGCTTTGTAAGTACCGCCATGCCTCGCTGGGGAGCTTTCGCTGCCAGCGAGGCCCCCCCGCCAATAAATGCGGCTGAATTCTTCCAAACTACCAACAGCCCCTATGCATTTAATGCCGCCTGTATATTACGTAGCAGGACATCTGTCCCAGTATCTGATAGGTACACCCCATCAGGACTGTAATAGTGTGGCTGTTGCATGTTAATTAAGCTATGCCTAATGCCGCCTAAGCCTGCCACCCGCAGGCTCTTTAGCCTCCTCCTTGACAATTGTGTGCCGTTTTGGGAGCGCGCCTCAGCCCAAGACCTTATGGGAATGATCTCTGACCATACAACTTCTATAGCATCCATGCTTCTGGCCAGATTGGTGAGATCTTGCTTTAGCATCTGAAATAGATCACCCCTCCCCATCGTTGGAAGGTTATTTCCCCTAGATGAATCATTAAGACATCATAAGGTGTTACACTGAGTGTCAAACATAAAATTTGGAATGTCACACGTAAACATAGTGCAAACATGGAAATGTCACAAATAAGCAAAAGGAAACTTGGCAGCTATGCGTCCTAGCATCGACCTAGTGTCCACACAATAGATTCAATGCTCGGAGTAGCAGAAACCTAACTGGCCGAGCCAAGAGGGCGACCGCGCAGGCGCACAACCCTTCGGAAGTAGCATGACTTCCTGGCCGAGCCAAGATGGTGGTCGCGCATTAGTACAACCTCGGCTCTTTGGATGCGGTAATTCTCGAGTCAAGATGGCGACCGCGCAGGCGCACAACCCTTCGGAAGTAGCATGACTTCCTGGCCGAGCCAAGATGGTGGTCGCGCATTAGTACAACCTCGGCTCTTTGGATGCGGTAATTCTCGAATCAAGATGGCGACCGCGCAGGCGCACAACTACCGCGGGGTCGCGCGCCCATCCAAGATGTTGACTGCGCAAGCGCACAACTAACAATGCCTAGCCAAGCTAACGACCCTACCTAGCCAAGATGGTGACTACGCACGCGCAGATCCGCACATCCGCCGGGGGTCGGGGACAGCGACATTTTCAAATCCTCGCAGCTCGGCGGCGCTGAGGCAAAGCAGTGGAGAGGCACGGCCGGGAAGCGACATCAGCCAAGCGCCGGCGACAGCATGAGCCAGCGGGACACCGAGCGCCGCGGTCTCTGGCCGGCACAGCTGCGCGGCCTGAACGGCCACCACGTCCTCGGGGCCCTGGAGCACCTCGAGGCGGAACGCGGGAAGCGGTACAGCCCGGCGGGATACGTCTCTGCCGACCCCCTCAGCAGGCGCGCAGGCCCTCCCTCCGGCCTGGCGAGGGAGCAGTACCTCTACCAGGGCCTGGCCAGGGACCGCTCCCCGCTCAGGGGCCTGTCCCGAGAGCTGCTGGCCTACCCCGACCTGTCGCGACAGAGAGCGGCCTACCCCGAGCTGTCCAGAGAGCTGGTGGTCTACCCCCCTCTCCCCAGAGAGCGGGCCTCCTACCCCGAGCTGCCTAGGGAGCTGGTCTCCTACCCCGACCTGTACAGGGAGCGCACGGCCTACCCCGGCCTGCCCAGAGAGCTGCCACCCTACGGGGCCCCCTCCAGTAGCCTCCCGCCCGCCCCGAGAGAGAGCCGGGATCCCCTGGCCTATCCCGGCCAGCTCTATGCGTTGCCGCCCCGGGACTACAGCAGGAGCCGGAGCCCCGCTCCCCAGGGAGGAGGCAGGCGTGAGGGGCACACGTCCCAGTATCCATCCGGGAGCCTCTCGCCCATCAGAAGCGCACGCCACGCCAAGGACCGTTCGCCGGATAGGGGTCCATCCTATGCAGAAGTTGGGATCCTCATGCGAAAAGTACCAGTTGCTGAAGACCCTACCAGAGAACCCGGGCATCCCAAAAGAGCACGGGCAGCGTTTGGCAGCGTTGTCCGAGTAGAGGGCTTCCCCCCTCATTGCGGACTAAGGAACATCAAAGAAATGCTGTTGCTGTCACTGCAGCTGTATGGGACCGTGACCGATGTGCAAATCTGCGAGGATGCAGCCGTGCCCTATGCTTTAGTTTACTTCTCCGAGGTAGAGGCATCCGATGTGGCCCTGCGTAAGGCGAAGGATGAGCCACTGTTTAGCAAGGTACTCACCATCTCGCCGTGGGTCATGCTGGTGCCAGACAAAGACAGGCCCGTTAGCCTTGCACAGACTAGGGTGATGTACGTGGAGAACATACATCGTTTGGTCACACTTGAAGATCTGCGCAAAGCCTGTACGCCTTTTGGAGAGCTTCTGGATATTGAGTTCAAGGAAGCTGCTTACGGTCATAAGAGCGCTATTGTCCAGTACTGGGATGCACTAAATGCTAGGCTAGCCGCCAAAAGGTTGAATTACAAGAGAGTTGGAAAATATGTAATCAAAACAACGAATGGCAGGAATACAGTCTCAAAATGTGTCTGGGTTGATGGTCTCCCTAAAGATATTGAGAAACGCAAGCTATTGATTCCTTTTGAAGAATGTGGCATTGTCGAGAAGTATCTTTTTGATCGCAAGCGAGGCGTGGCTCTAATACTATATGGTGCCATTTTGCCAGCCAGGCAGTGTGTGCGGTCAATGGAGAATGGGAAGACATCTATAGGAGGGAAATTCGTTCAGGTGGATTATGCAAATGACAGGGCTCAAGTGGCATTTTGTCGAGCCATGGAAAAATCTGGTCAAGATATAGGAAACTTCCTTTTTGTATGATCCCCAGTTTGTGGTTCGGTGTCTTTGTCTAGGTCTTTGAGACAGTAAATTGTATAAATGGACAAAATGCTGCCATTTCGACTGTGCAGCATTCATCGTCTATACCAGCCATTGTTGGAACATTTTGTATTGTTTGAGACAAAATGTGGTTGGAACATAGCCTGTTGTCTTTCTATAAATCTAAAACTGTTCAAATATACACTTAACGTTTCATTCACCATGTAAATATGACAGCAAACAAAACTTGCAGAACATACTGAAGAAAAAAAATGTTCCTAAGAACTTGGTTGTAGGTCCCAGTTCATGGGAGATAACTGGATTCAGGAAGAGCTTGGCAAGAAAAATCTGAGGCCACATTTGAATATCAAAAAACTGCTATCCTAGATGATATTGTATAGTTAATATCGATTTTTTTTAATGAAAACGGAGTACTTTTTTTGATTATCTGATCTTTGTTGTTGAGTGATGAAACACTTTAGTTGGATATATGGCCTTCCAAATAAATTAAAGTGACCACGACAGTATCAATTAGCGTTTTTTTATATATGATCTTTACATTCCTGTCTAGTGCATTATTAGCATTCCTTCTACAATATCAAGCATTGTATAGAAATGATTTGTTGGGAACAGCATTGAAACAGGTAATCTGCCTCACCTTCAGTTTCTTAGGGATGCCTTGCGGTGAAAAAATGTACAGTTTATATACTTACCTTGAAGCCATCCTCTTGTTGGAACCATCTCACTTACGAAATTTTTAGACTCAAGAAACAGCCCTTCTACTCCCACACAGGAAGACCCTTAGACAATTGTGATTTTTTGTTGTTTTGTTTTTTTGTTAAATATCCATAGTTGGCCTACGCATATTGCTCCATATTCAGGTGCTAAGAGTGTCTGTTATACTTCCTTAGTGGTGAGCTATCGGGTGTTGAATCTAGTCTTAAATTCCAAATTGGAAGCCCACCAGATGATCCCAACATTTGAAATTGCAGCTACTGTGCTCCAGAACACAGTGCAACTTTGGCGGAGAATGGGTGTGAGCAATACAGATTGCAAGGGTCTCTGCCATGCAGTACGAGTTTCGTTATCTGCTGCACCATGTCGAGGTTAACATGCTCTTTAGCCAGACCAGAGTTTGCAAATTCTCACGTAGTAACATGCTCTGTATGGTTGATTGTGCATGTGTTCTCCAATGCAGGTTGTCTTGTTAATGTGCATCTGTAATCATTTTTTTTTTTTTTTTTTAACCACAAAACCTCAGGAAAGACCTGGGGAAGGGAACTAGAGGCACGGGGTGCTAGGAGTAGGCAGCCTCCAAACTATAATGTTTAACACAAAAGAGCCGCTCCTAGTATGATGACCTAAATGCTACCTTGCGAGTGCAGGCATCTCACAAAAGTGACAGACTGGTCTCACACACCACCTGGTGTCATGCTTCATCATTGACCAGTCCTCGCCCTCTAAAAACTTGGTTTGATAGAGGGCGGGCATCACCTGAAGACAGGGATGCACTTCTAAAACTAAGTGGGGGCCCTTACAAAAAATTTGTGAAGTTTAAAAGGCCATTACAGATGTCATACTCATTTTAATGTGACTGGCATCTGTATGGTATTTAAAAAAATGAAATGGTCGGTGTACTGGGGATTCTATTGTCCCCCCACCGTACTATAAATGGTCAACATGTTTCTGCCTACTGGCCCCGAAGGGTCCGTATGACCTCTGTAATGGCCTTTTAAACTTCACAATTTTTTTTGTAAGGGCCCCCACTTAGTTTTAGAAGTGCATCCCTGTCTTCAGGTGTATGCCCGCCCTCTATCAAACCAAGTTTTTAGAGGGCGAGGACTGGTCAATGATGAAGCATGACACCAGGTGGTGTGTGAGACCAGTCTGTCACTTTTTGTGAGATGCCTGCACTCACAAGGTAGCATTTAGGTCATCATACTAGGAGCGGCTCTTTTGTGTTAAACATCTGTAATCATTGACTGTCTAACCCATGTTACCTCCCGGTTGCCACATTTAATTGGTTTATTATGGTTGGTTTGGCACTTGGCAGTGGTGTGCTATAAACCATTCACAAAAGATTCACTCCAGCAGTCCTCTGAATGCAATTTCATCTAAATCCATTATTTACACTTATGTGGAAGATGTAAAGGAAAACGGAGTATCTGCAAAATGTAGCAAATGACTCAACTATTAAAAGAAGCATGTCTGTATATTTTTTAGTTTGACGGTATATTGAGATGTTAGAAATACATAAAAGCATTACGATGTGTGTTAGTAGATTTAAAACTATTGACTGGCGTTTGTACTGCAGGAAAGGAGGGGGAACAGTGTTGTGTAAGGACTATTGAGCAAGCAAAGTTTTGGAAGTGAGCTATTTGTAATCAAAGGTATTGTATGTAAACCTAAACTAAACCGCTTTATATGCTAAGAATATCTACATGTTACATTTCTAATGGGTTTGGTGAATTTCAAAACAGATAAACACTAATATGAAACATTACTTGGGTGGGTGAAAATGTCCTTTTTGAAGATCAACAGACATTAAGGGGCTGAATAGGAGTTTGGCGGTGTGGCGGGGCCTCACCGCCAAACCCGTGTGATAACCGCCTGCCTTTTAATTTTTTTTTGTCACTGGCGGGTGGTTCTGTTGGCGTTCCCACGGCACAACAATGGGAACGTTGACAAGTTCCAGCACGGCATGGACTGTGAAGTCTATGCTGTGCTAGAACTGGGGGGGTGCATGCACGCAGGGGGCCATATGGTTTGCCCCTCTGTGTGCATCCACATGGAGTGAGGCACAGGGGGTCCCTGTAGGGACTCCTTTCCTCACTGCCACCGTTTTCATGGAGGAAAGACCTCCAAAAAATCAGTAGTGGTGAGGAAAGTTGTAATATGCTTGGCGGGACTGCAGTGGCCTGCCAAGCATATTGCTGCCTCAAGACTGCCTGGGAACATCGGTTCCCAGGTGGCACGACCACCAAGGTCGCAATGTGGCAGTCGGAAGACCGCCGCCTCCCACCACGAGTCTGGCTGCCCGAGGACCGCCAGACTCGTAATTCGGCCCTTCTTGTACTTTTAGATTCCATGTACATGATGTAAGGGACATAAAGTGGCGCTTTACTGGAGATATGGTTCTATTACATTACTCGTTCAATCTTCAGAACCTTTTTGTTAGCATCCCATTTAAAGTATTGTGAAATTTCCACTTCCATTTGTTATCATGATGTGATATTTTAATTACTGCAAATAACATAAATGCACAACAATCACAGTAGTCGAATTGACGTTTTCTTTCTTCTTCCTGTTTGTCGCGCAAGCTTCAGCAGTCAAGCGTACTCGCTTGCCTTGCGTCTGACCATCAGACAAGTGCTCCGGTTGTTGGTACTGACCACATTACCACTTGTTGTTCTCCATTGCTACTGTTCACCCGTACAGCCGGGATGGAAGTACAACCGGCGGAGAGAATTTTTCTCATTTCTGTCCATCTGTCCAATAGCCCTGAAGAAGTCGTGGGTTCTTACCCTGACGATACACGTGTTGGCTGGGCATCTGTCGGGAAATAAAACCACAAGAAAGAAAACGTCAATTCGACTACTGTGATTGTTGTGCATTTATGTTATTTGCAGTAATTATACTGTTGACACAGACTACGTGTGCACAGGCTATCTGTATCATTGTATCTCAGACTTCGGTCTACCTTGGGGGTTTAGGGTCATCCCCCTACCTGTGGCACCGTGTAATAATTTTCATTGCTCCCTACTACGTATACACCGGGAGGCGCCATCGCATACCGCATTACTCTAAACCCCCTTGTTTTTCATGATGTGATATTTGACTGCTTAAGCCTAACAATGTGCTGTTATAACCTGCTTTTTTTTCCTCCCTGGTCTCTTTTTCCGCACCTCATTTGAAGTATACATCTCCACACAGTCTTCCATGTATTTTGTACTTAACTGTGCAGGTTGTGCATTTATGTTTCTAGGACAGTGTTGGTTTTCCTGATTTCAACCTCCTAATTAGTTGATCGTCCTAACACGTTTTAAAGTTTCGTGTGCCCTTTTATGCATTTATACATCCGTGACGGTGAAATACACTATTTTACTTTTTTCATTTCTTCATGGCAATAAGAAAAGTGGCTTGGGGCACAAGTGGATTTGTCACATTTAAACATTGAGGTATTCAAACATACTTCAGGAATGAGGGTTAGATTGTGCACAATGCTAATGTTTGAACTCCTGTTCTCATTGACATTTTCAAACAAATCAAATCTTTACAGGAAGCCTTCATTCCACTCATTTACTTTAATATAATTTCCGGAGTGCCGTTCAACCCAGTTACATCAAGTAATCCTTTTTCAATTTGAATAACCAGGTTTTTCTCAAGAAGTGAAATGAAAATGAGTGAAATTCTTAACATTTCGAACGTAGAACATTTTTATTGTATACTTCAAATGTTGTGTGGTCTGTCCTCGAGAGATGGGGGAATTGACGTGCAGCGTTATGTAGGATTTATAGTAAAGGCCAGCGATGTTATGGGCATTCTGTGTACATAGTTATTTATTTGCAGGACCACTGCAGTTATGTGATTCTGTGTATTATCTACGTAATTCATTTGTCGCATTAACCATCTGTTTGCAGCTTTAAGCCAAAGTAAATTATTGGCATACACATGGCTGTTTGTACAGTGCGAGCCTAACAAATCAGCATCGACCACTAGTAAGTTACAAGCAGGAGCGAGTGTGGCAGAGGAATACTGGAAGTAAAAGTGTGGGTTAAAAGCTAGGGTCCATCAACCACAGAGTTTATGTGGGTAAGATGTGTTTTTAAAAGTAGTTTTTCTTTGCTTCCTATAGAGCAGGACAGATTGAGTTTGTTGCGTACATGCAGGGATGAAGTTCCAAATACCTAGGCTCTAGGAAGAAAAAGTGTGCTTATATTTTCTTGAGCCTTAGGGATGGCACTTCGGGTATCACTTGGCTCCCTAGATCTCTTCATTGCCTGTTAAACAGGAGTGCAGTGCTTACCTCATTATAGGTGGTGCCGCAAACTTGGATTGCCTTGAATGGGCCAGTAGAGGGAGTCTTTAGAGTTTGTTTAAATTGTGTACAATTCTTGCTGTTGCCAGAGCAACTTGAGATGCCCATCTTGGGGCTCCGATGACCAGGGCTTCTGGAACTCCTGCAGTCTGTTTCACAATGAAAATCTTTCTTTTTGCAGAGTTTGCAATGTTAGTGCTGGGAAGTCTTTTTTGAGACTTGCATCATGTATTGTGGATGTTGTTGATTTGAGTCCGAGTGGGTTGTGCAGTTGACCAATTTTGGTGTGAAGTAGTCACAGTTAATCACTCGGAAGAGATTTTTGCTAGTTATCACTGGCAACTTGTCTTGGTGGAACTTCATTGACAACATAAGAATCGAGGCATGGAAGATTTGTAGGTATTCTCTGTTGGCTAATGTTATGCCATGCTATTAGTATTTTGCTTTGGCTGTAGTGAAACTTAATGATGGATCTTGTCGGCCAGACGGTATTCTGGGATTTCATCTAGCAAGTGAATATTACTGGTGATTGAATGGATCTTTGGGGACTTTGAATGTGGTGGTATGTGTTTGGGTAGGCTGACGACCACTGAGGGCATAAAAAATGCGAAGGGAATGTGTTATGTTGGCCGTGATCAACTGTGTTGAAAGCTGGGAAAAGATAACCGGATGAGGTTTGTTTGTTGCGTCTACCAGTTGAAAGGTGGTTGCTTTAGTGCAGTGGTGTTGTCTAAATGCAGTCTAGTAGTCTTGAAGGAGAGTACCAAAGTACACCCATGATTTTTCTTTGAAGTTAAGCGAGTTCAGCCTTTTTGATAATTTTACCCAGGAATGGTAGGTGCTTGATTTGTTTTCAGATTTTTGGCTCCATGTTTGTGGCAGGATTTTGTCCCATCCTGTGGAAGTTGAGGAAAGTGCATTGGGTGAGGCTTGTTTTTATGTTAAGGATCACCATAATTAATATTGTGGTGATAATGCCTTCACAAGAAGTAGGTTTCATTTAGTTTTTTTTTTTACTACGCAAGTATTAGTCTCGACTGACGGTTGGTAACACATGTTGAAGCCTCATAACTCCAACTCCTGCTCTGCCCATCGGAGGAGGGAGTTCAGCACTGTGTTTGAAGCCTTACCGTATAAAGTGAGCAACAATCTGGTGACAGATCTTTAGTGGGTTTTTGCACATTAGGCCCCAATTTTGCAATGGACCATCCCCATGGGGTCCCAACGCTTGAAGCCATAAAAAAAAATTGTTCCAGATGCATTTATTATTGTTTGAGTAATTCCATTAAGGCCCCCCGAATCTTCTACAGTAGAAAAGTCTAACGGCAAAGAGTAGAAACTGATATCTGAGTAGCCTTTCTGTTATGGCTGGGATAACCGGATGAGCCCTGTGATACCAATGCCCTAAGGTTGTATAGTTTACATGTTGATGCAGAAGATCCCTCGTTTTCATGGAAGTATCAAACGTAAGCAAGGACATCTCTTGCCCGTTGGTCGTGGACTGGCCTCTTACTTCCCATTCTACGGACACAGTGCAACCTGTCTTCTGAAGGACCATCTCTCATGAGAAGTGAGAATGTCACCACCATGAAAGCTTCTCAAGTGTGAGCCTTCCACTCCCTCTTTCAGCCACCTCAATCTTCTATTTTACTTTCTTGATCTATTCTCCAGCTGCTTGCGTTTCAGTAGGTCTGATCTACTAGTATTTCTAATTCTTGTATTGATTACGTCAGCCTTCAAGTGTAAGTATGGAATATTTCTGGAGAGATTTTCAATAGGTAGTGTCAAATCTTTTTAAAGATGTCAAAGCTTTTTTGGGTATTAGTTGTTTAAGAACTAGAGTGTAAATCCCCTGGTCTGCCTGCGTGTCATTGGAGTAATCCTTTTTGTAGGTGATTTTATTTTTGTGCCCGTAAAGGTCATGTTATAGGGTCTTCGTTTCCCCCTTCCTGCACTGGATTTTCCTCCCAAGTTCTGTCTGTGGGGTGTGTACGACTATAACTAGGCAGTCACATCCTTAAAAGATGCCACTGTGGGAAATTTCAGTTCAGTGTGTCAGTCCTTCTTTCTAGAGACTTGAAGGATAGCAACAGATAACTTAAGTGTTTGCAGTATGATAGCACAGAAGTGTCCTGGTTTTGATGTGTGCCTCGTGACCCTTGAGTCTGGTTCCAGCTCCCACTGTGTCTTGGTTGCATGTCCCTCTGGAGTCTATTCAAAGTTGTGAAGAAGAAAGTACCAAACTACGGGTAATTATAATGAACTGCAGCATGGGAAAATGAGAATTCACACCCACCCAAGGCCCACTCGTTCAAACTTATTATACAAGGAGTCTGAGGTGTGTGTGTGGGAGCCCAATGCTTTTCACTAGGCGTTGCACATCCAGTAACACCTCCAGCAGTTGGGGTGAGCCAATTCCCCTCTGAGACTGAGTAATGTTGGAGTTGTTCCTTCAACCATCTGTCTGAAGCATGACGACAGCAGTGGTCAATATCATTGCGAGGCTACATCTCAATCCGCTCTGAGAGGGGTACATTTTCTCTGGGGATGCTCGGTGGCATTCTTATTGGGCTGGTCAATGCAGAATTGCCGGAGGTGTCCACTCGACTTGGTGCGTGGTCCAGCCCCACTGGGTATCCTTTGATGGGCATGCATTCTAGTTTTGCGACGACCCCACGGACACTTTCAACTGTTTGTCCAAAGTTTTCTTTTGTTGGCAGTTTCCTCAGAGGACAAAAAATGAATGGGAAGAGTGTGTGCGCTCCACTTTGAACTGATCTGGGTAGGTTTTAATACACTTATGCACTGTAAAGTTAGTGTAGTCTGTGTGGGACTGCAGAGTTAACCAACCTCAGACCATCACCTTTCACGAAGACTGTAAATGCAACGTACATTCTGAAAGGCAGAACGTTCCTTTGCCTTCTGCCCTGTTAAGAATACTACTCATAGGAACAAGAGCAACCCGATATGTTCACGTAAACTTGGGTACAAATGTAGCAATAGAGAACAAGTGTTTACTTGGAGCTCATTTATAGATACTAACCCTGGGCGGAGCAGGCGTAGTGCCTCTACACGAAGTTAGTTCGCTATGCTCCGCGCCCTCCCCAAATAATTATGTTATTAAAAGGCACTTACCTGCCCCGTGGCTGCCTCGTGAGGAACCTCGCCGCTCTGCTGCCTCCTCCTCGCCGTCCTGCTGCAATGCTAACCCCTACGTTGAACATCTTGCGAGTGCGCATGCGCACGACGTTCAATGTAGGGGTTAGCATTGCAGCAGGACGGCGAGGAGGAGGCAGCAGAGCGGCGAGGTTCCTCACGGGGCAGGTAAGTGCCTTTTAATTATTTGGGGAGGGGTCAGCCAACTACGCTCCAACACGGAGTCGTAGTTTTGCCTGAACTCCGCGTTCGCAACGGAACGCGGAGTAGGCAAAAATACGTAAACTCCGCTGGCGGAGCGTAGTTACCCGCTCGGGGTTAATAGATACACTCTAAACACAGACTTCTGTGCAGACCCAATCTAAATGCGCAAATATCTAAAACATGCATGGTATTCTGTAAACAATTCATCTTTTCCCAGGCTTAAGTGAAAAGCATACTAAATTAAAAACCAGCATTTTCCATATTTCTTTGCCCAATTTCAATTCACCTTACTCTAAGTTTATTTAAAGGCCCATAACTGAAATTTGTCATCGCAACTTGTAATGAAATGACAATGACATTTGCGAGAGTTGGAGCTATTGGCGTTGTAAATGACTCTTATCTGTTTTGGAGCGTAGTGGATGTTTATGGTTTGGCCTAAATTAATGCGGGTTGTATTGGAATTATTAGTTGTGGTATGATGTGTAAATTTGTTGTATGTTTTGGATGTATGTGGTGTGTTGTGTATTTGAAATGTGTGGTTTTGTGTTGAATTATGTGGTTTTGTAAATATGTGGAGTTGAATTGTATGGCGTTGAGCGAAATTATGCTTATTGGAATTGTTATGGTGTGGAGTGCATTTTTGTAGATTGCTGGTATGTGGCAGAGTGCATTTATGTGGGGTGTATGTTGTATTGAGTAGGGTGTAATTCTGTGGAACTGAGTGGTATGTAGGGTGTAATTATATTGTGTGGTGCAGATCTGTGTGGCACTGAATTGTTGAATTATGTGGTATGGTTTGTACTGCTACTATGTGGCCATGTGTGGAGTAGTATTTTATGGTGTGGGATTATGTGGCATGTTGCAGAGTTTTATTTAGAGTGTAATTATGTGTTTTGGAATTAAGTGGATATATGTGCAGTGTAAATATGTTGCGTGAAATGTAGGTTGGAGTGTAATTGTGTAGTGAAATTAAATGGAGTTGAATTGTGTTGTGTGGAGTGTAATTATATGTAGTTTATTAGTTTGTAATTGTGTGGCATGGAGTGGAATGATATGGGGGAAGTGTGTGTATTTGAATTGTGTGGCATGTTATAAGATGGTAAAATGTGTTGTGTGTAGTGGATGTATGCAGAATGGATTTGAGAGTAAGGATGTGTGTGTACGTGTGATGTTTACCAATATTTGCAGGGATGTTGTGTGGCCACGGATATGCACTATTCAGAAGCCAAACCCACTAAATTTGTGAAATTTTGTTCAGTCAAGATAGTGGAGCATTTGCATAATGAAAGTTTTAGCTAGTCACAATTTGGACTGCATTTTGGGTAGAAAAAAAGGGGTGATTAAAGACTATGCAGCAAAATTTAGAAGGTGGGGGGGGGGGGGTGTAGGGTAACCATTCAAGTTTTGGGCAAAGTAGGTACGAAATAATTTAACAGATCACTCCTCCAGTATGTACATTAGGATCGCAGGCCACCAAAGAAGACATTGAAGGTAAAGGAATTTCTGTTCTTACTCTGTGATCCTCTTTGCCAGCTTGGTGCAAGCAGCTGTCGAGTTTGCGGAGAAGACCCGGTACCAGCCTCTTGCTGTGTATAGGGCGGCTCCAGGGCTGTGCACACCGTACAGCCGGACCTGGCTCGGACCTTGGGGGAGGGGGGGTGGAGAGCAGTCGTGAGAAATAACGGATTTAAAAAGCACCGAGTGCAGAGTTCCTTGTGTGTCCAGAGGTTGTCAGCCAACAATAAAAATGTAATGGTAACTTTGGTGATTAATGTTCCTGCTGGAGAGACATCGGAGTTCTTTCTCGTGGATGTTTCCACTCATGCTAAAGTAGTGCATAGGATTAAGATGCCTGCTGCAAAGAACGTGTCCTTGTGTTCAGAGTTGTCAGGCAACAATAAAAATGTAAAGGTAACTTTGGCGATTAATGTTCTTACAGGATGGAGCTCAATCACTTTGGCACTAGTTAGCAGTGGTAAAGGGCGCAGAGTCCTAAGGCTAGTAAAAACAAAGTTGGCAAAACGGGTAAAAACGACATCCGATCTAACCACAGGTTAGAGATGCTGCACCACAAAGTCCCTAGTGAGTGTGAACCTCCACCGCTTGAAACAAAAAAAATTCTTCAGCATTGCCAAGTGCCAGGTATCAAAGGTTAAACTAACGTAATTTATTTTATTCTCCCACAGTACCATTGGGTAACATGTTTGTCAAACACATCAGTTGATGTAAACTGACAGCATGTTCATTAACAATTTGAGTTCCCAGAAGGGTAGCTGTGAAACAGTACACAAAGCCGTGGACACAAGAAAGCATGGAATACGTGTAACTAAAATTGCTTTTGGGGATGGGCTCCAAGAACCTCAAGCCTAGCTGCTAGCTTATTAATAAGACTAGCTTTAAGGTGAATCCTGTTTTAAGCAACAGTACTAGACGTTCTGGGACTTGTAGTTTACTTTATAAGTCACAGTATGCTTAGTGATATTGGCTAAAAAAGAAATCGGACTGGCTGAAATTTGTTTATAACACAGGATCAGTTGACACCTATAATGAGCACAGAGGAGAAGAGATTCTGTATGACTACTGGTGTACGGAATGCTAAAAGCACCCTTAAGAAGAAAATGCTGTAGCATCCCCAAGTAAGTGAAATGTAGGAGTAAACTGAAAGAAGAGTTGCAAAAGTGTGAAAGAAGTGAGTGCTGCAGGAGCCTGAAAAGAGAATGCTGCAGCATGCTGGCGGGAGAAAAGGAAGGAGTACTACAGTAGCAGGAATGTTGGAAGGGAGAACTGTTGCAGGGGCTTGTGTGAACTAGAGAAAGTCTTGCGGCTGGAGCCTGATGTGAGAGAGCAGTATCATGAACAGAATGCCGCACAACCGAGGAGCGAAGAAGTCAGCAATGCAAAAGCTTGGAGGGCATTATGATGCAAACGAGCTTAGACTGTTGCACCAGCTGGATGGAAGGCTGGGCGGTTTTGCCAGCTGATCTGGAGTGATAGCATAGGACTTGTGGTGCCAGAAATGCTGCACCTTCGTAATTTACTGCTGCGACAGCAACACAGCATTCCAGTTTCCCTCTTCCATGCATAGGTTCTGAATCCATGCTAGGTTTTATATTTGCATTTTGGTCCCTGTTTTCCTTTTAATTGTATTATACATTCAGCGTGACAGGTGGGGAGACTGCAAAGAATCACCTTGGTGTGGATGAAATCCTCAGTCATTGAACTGGTTAGTAAACCCAGGCCTTTAAGTGGGCTGGGTCCTGCCGGTATTAAGCATCGGCAGCTCTAAAAAGCAGGTGCTGATACGGGTCCCTATCGGACTGTTTTTGCCGTCACGCCCCTTAGAACGGAAGCATTCAATATGCTATACAACAAAGCCATAGTTGTTGCTTATATATCTTTTGCAACTAACCATTGGCGAAGTCAGTAGCCCTGGCTTGTTGTAGGTGTAATGTTACTTGTTGTGTTATATATCTGGATGCAGTGATAGAAGCAGCAAGAAAATGCCAGTCGGGCGGCACACTATGCTAAGCATAGATTTTCAATTTGTGTTTTTAAACCACACCCTTAATTACATTGGCCACGCCCCTTTGGGAGACCCACAGGTTTTTTACCCTACCTAAAGCCCTGAGTAAACCTGAGAATTTTGGAGTGGTCAAATATGTCTCCCTCTCAGTATCACTTCACTGCTGGATATGTTGCTGGAACCGCTTGAAGCAACTATACTGGTTAAATGTGTAATTTAATTTACTAATCACTGCAATATTATGTATTGCTGCTTGTTTCTCTGCTTCAGGTCAATACTTAAATGTGCGAAGAAGTGTCACTTCGATGTGCTGCCCAAAATACAAATGGTGCACAGACATGATGCAAACCACAGAATTGTTACAAATAAGCAGACTGAAAAATTGGCATCCCTGTTTCTTCAGCAGCACAATGCATGTGTTGCTGTAATTGAATGTTTACCTGGTCAGGGTTGTTTTTCCGGAACCTTGTATGAGATACAAGTGCTTTGTAAATCTGCTACGAGGCTGCCCATCAACTGCGGGTGGCGTACAAGCTGCCCCCTGCCTCTTCCCCGAGGGCTGCAGCCTCTAACGCCTCTTCTTGAATTCTGGCCTCTAACGTGCAAGCTAAGGCCCCCAAGGCCTGCAACACATTATCTCCCGCAGTAGGAGAGCAGTGTTCTCTGGTTTTGTGCTGGCTGCCGCCTCTGCTGCTCACATGCAGCTTTCACTCCCCAGAAACACAGAAACAAAAGTAAGGAAGCAGAGTTGAATGAAGTGCAATGATTGTCCACTTCTCTGTAAGGGTGATAATATAGTGCAAACGCAAGCACCCATAAGACAAAAATAAGCTTGCAGGTTTTTACTTCTGTTCCACGAAATCTCCATTTTCTCACACGGATAAAAAAGTGCAGGGCGCGATAATTGTCTACTCTGTAAGGTTGATATAGTGGAAAGGAAAGCGCCCATAACCCAAAAATAAGCTGGCGGGTTTTCATACTTCTGTTCCACTAAATCTCCATTTTCTCACACGGATAAAAAGTTCTCACACAGGAGATAAGGAAGGGAAGTGTAAGTACACTGTCCTTGATCAGTGCTCATGAGCCTTCAAAGGAAGTGCGCTATTGGCTGCGGGAACGAGACAGGAGCCAGCAAAGAAGAGCGATGCTGAAATGAACCAATAATAAGCAGGAGGCGGGAATGGAGTGGTTTTATTGATTACAGCAGGTCTAGCAGACAGCGCGTGCGCGCTGCCAATGCTCAATCTAAAAAGAAATAAATTGTACTAGTTGGACACTGCCGGACTTAGCAACTTGGCCAATGCTTTTTTGTGGTTTTGCTATAGAACGCTCCAGCTCTGTCGCAGACCGCATTGTATAAAATACAGAGGCTACTATTGCTCATAATTGGATAGCTTTTCTGTCAACCTCGACTCCCTTCTTTTCATTAATGGGTTTCCTCCTGTGTTTGTCCCTCCCCTCGAACATGGCTTTTACTCTTCCTTTTCATGGGCTAGGGTATATGCTTCCACTAATGATGTCCTAGAACTACTTTTGTTTTTTCATGTCATTATTTGTTTAGCACTCCATTGGAGTGAATGGTTTGGTTTCATAGCATGTTTGTGTATTTTACATAAATCCTTCTCTTCCCTTCCAATTCTCCTTGGTGGCGTGCTAGATGGCAGTCTTAGTAATGCCCTGGATGTCCCCAATGCTCCTCTAAGGTGCACCCTTAGTGGTCCATTGTGTTAGCTGCTATTGGCTTTGCCATTGCCGTCCGTGCTATAATCTTGTAATCTCCACCAGTATTGGCAAACTCAATGGGCCTGAAGAAGTCCATTTGTAATGGACGAAACGCGTTGGCTGATTCACTCTACATGTTGTATATCACACTAGAACCAATTGTGATACGAAATAAAAGGAGAATTTGAAGAACACGGCACTGGATACAGATCTTGTATTTTATGGAATTGTTATATAGTGCTGCACCGAATGCTCTTTATGTTGAACATTGTGTAGTCCAGTTGAGGACCACACCTTGACAGTGGGTGTTTATGATCGGGTGCACACATACTTTTGGGAAAATTCCCCCGATTTACTGTTTTTTGGGGATAGCAGGTTAGGTGCTAGTAGCTATAGGGCCTCACTGTCATTTGTTGTACTTCAATGGGCCTGCTTCACAAAGGTAAACTTACACTTTTGAGTACGTTTACAATTGTTTACTATTCACAAAGGTCATTTACGGGTTGTATCTTTACGACTGCGTGGTCTCTGAACGTAAGAAGATAGGACTGTTCCAAAATGTTTTGTTTCGCTGTTCATTCATATTCATGCTTTCCTCACAGACACTGGCATTAACAATTATTTCATAGGCCCAATTTTCGGATTAATAGTTATTTCAGGAGGACACTCAAAGTTTCAAGAACTGTTTCCTTTTTTACATTCTTTTATTGAACAGTCACTTAGTACACCATTACACATAATGTAGATACAGGGTATAGTATGACGGCAATGGGCAGAGAAAATTAATACAGTAAGTAGCTGACAGTCTTCCCCCTGCGTCTCGGGGTCCCAATTCCCAGCTGTTCCTATACATCCCCACAAATTTTTATAATAATTAGGTTCTGTGTTCCTCCCATGGAGTCCAAATCTTTTCTAGTTTTTTGGGGCATCCCCATCTCTGGTAAACTGCTTTCTCCGCCTGCTGACACAAGTCCAGATTATGTTTCCAGTCCCTAATCCTATGGGGATCGACAGCCACCCATGCTCTCGCAGTGTTCCACTTTGCTGCTCCAAAGGCCATCATAAGTGTGCCTTGGCCAATTCCCTTCCCGTCACTCCCAGTAGGTGCCATCTGAACCTTTTCATCTTTAATGTCAGATGCGTACATAATTCCTATGTACTGTATATTACAGTTTTGCAGGGCTGCAAATCATAACATTTTGTAAAGACAGTAGTGTGGGCACAAGATTAGTCGAAACTGGAAATGTTTAAAAATATTATGTTGATGCAGGGATTAAGTTAGGCACATTTTATTACAAGAAACATGTAAATGTAAGCTTGTTTTATGAGCTGTTTTGAGATTGCAATGACAAGTATTAGAGTTCCTGTTCTTGCAGGCATGACAATATCCTATACTGTAATGAATACAATTTTCTTAGAACTCTGTGTTTTGTGTAGTGTTGGGAGGCCTTTGTATCAAAGTGTTGAAAAGTGGAAATTGCTAGATGATGACACAATGTACAATATAAAAACAGGATAATTTGCCCTTCCTAGTTTGGTCCACATTTGTCATAGATTTCCGTTGGCACTGCCCAATGGATCTTATTCTAAAACAAATCTGGGCTTAACAGGCATGGAGACTGAAGGCATCATTCAGAACGGATTGATCTGTAGCAAGGCTAAGAAGGACGTGGGTGCGGTGCTCTAAAACTTCCACTAAAGGTCTCATTTCCTCAATGGAGTTGTTAAATGGTAAGTGGATGACCAGTCTCCATCTGCCCAACACCAAATAATTAGTCACCTGTCCTTGCCAACATGTATGTTATCTTTGTGTGCAAATCTGAATCTGTATGGGCTTGGCCTGTGTTTATGGGGCCCTCTGTGTGTTTAGGCATCTTGATATTGGTACGTGTATATCATTTTTTGTAACACATTTTATTAGTTTTGCAGAAAAATAAAGGCGAGTAATACAAAGCAACATTCCATGGCAAGCTGAAGTACACAGCAGAAGGTACATTGGCAGACACAGACAGGTTAGAAATTGCTGACGGGCAACCCTATATTCTGTTCAGTGAGCCCCTCCCAGGAGCACCCCATCAGTGAACTTGTATCTCGGGTGGAAGAGGGTCTAACTGGATAACTCTGTTTTGACACTAGTTACGCCTTATTTTTTTCTATACTTTAGTGGATGCACCCTAGCCCAGTAAATCAGCAGCTCCGGGATCATACAGAGGTCCAGCCACCTCTACCAGGCCTCAAAAGATGGGAGCTTGAGGGCCCGTGTTTTCGCAGTTAATGGATCCAACCACAACAGTGCCATCATTTACCTGTTGGGAGACCACGTCAACATTTATAGGCAGCCATTTTAGGGTTGCTGGGCAGCCTCAACCCCAACACTTCCCTCAAGGTGGCCAGAACCCCACTCCAAAAGAGCCCAATTATACTACAGTGCATATTATTTGAATTATGTCTTGTTCTGAGTTTTGCGTTTAAGAGTGGAGAAGTAGCAAGAAGAAATCTCGACCAACTGGCTCTGATCAAGAAGGTTTGAGGGAGTTATATCAGTGGTAAAAAGAAACTGTTGCGATTACTGACTAGAAGATGCTGTAGCCTTCTTCCATTCACCAGAAAATACCTCCGGATCCCATCCCAAGCCTGCCGCAGTTGGTCAAATGTATCTGAGGAGTTGATAATTAGTGAGCGAATACTTGCATTATTTTGTTTCCAAGTAAGGGGAAAGCGCATGCCGAAGATGGTGAACGAACTGGTGCAGTTGGAGGTCCATTTTCTTGTTGTCTGTTTGCTAAAGAATGCATAACTGTGACAAGTATAAGGTCCCCCAACTGAAATCGCAATATTGTCCCTCCCTCTGAAACCACACAACTCAGAATTTAGCTGAATCTCCTCCCTTCCTAAAGTAGTCTCCCTGGGGGGGGGAGCTAGAGGGTGCCTGGCAAGATGGCTGCATCCTGATGTAGCTCTGCCCGGCTGAGCCGCCATCCGCCAAAAATCTGCCTCATATTTGCTGCATCAAAGTTGGAAAAACGCACGACCTGCATGTCGACGCACTCCTGAACTCATCGGCGGCACCGCAGCATATTCTAAGCTGATATAACTGGTTTCGGCAGGGGGACGACCAGCTGGCGCGACGACAATATGGCGGCCGCATGCATCTGTGTTTGAACGGCGGCGCTGGCCGGAGAGCTGCAGAGTGAGCGCACTGGATCCTGGTTGGGCGCGGCACGTCTCGGTCGCTGCTGGAGGCGGCCGGTTCTGATCCGCATCGTACAGCTGGCTGATTAGTCCCGGGAGCGGCGAGGCGGCCGAGACCCTTACCTGAGGCCCCAACGTAGCCGCGGCCCGAGACGTGTGGCAGAAGTGAAGAGCGGCGGAGTCACCCAGTGCGGGCGGGAGTGCCGGAGAGTACCCGCTGCAGCTTGGAGGCATTGGGGAGAGCTATACGGCGCTGGCAGCAGACTGGTGAGTGGGGCGCAGTCCGGCCTAGGTCTGTAGCTGCGGAGGTGGGTGTGGGCCTAGGGGCAGGGCTGTGGCCTGCGGAGCTGCGGTTTGTATGCGTGAGTGCGTAGTGTGGGCTCTACCATGGCCTTAGGACTACTGGGCGCCCCGCTGGGCCATGCAAGTCGGGCCCACCTGACATAGTCGAGTGGCCGGCATTTCTCCTGTTTGCGGACCCGGCTTTGTGTGCTGGTGCTCTCTTCAATTGATATGCCTGCTCCGATCGCCGGCTGATATTTAAGGGGCCCGGCTGATAACTGCTTCGCTTTCTGACTAGCCCTGGGGCGGGGGCTTGCCGCGACGGACACCTCCTGAGTTAAGGCTTGGCACAACATACAGCTTGCTTCAGTGCGCCCGAGGAGGGAGGCGGAATCCAGTGGAGTTGGTGCACCTGTCGTGGAGGGCCCGGCTGGGGCTTGCCTTGGTGTGACTGACTGGGGAAGGTTGTGACCACTCCGGAAGGCGGAGGCCCTGGTCTGTATCCGAAGAGCCTGCGGAGGTGCGGTGAGCGCCCCCATTCCGCTTGACTCCACTGCACGATCAGCCACTTCCTGGTCCATCCGCCTATCCTGGCCCAGGGTCCGGGATGGGGAAAACAGACAGATCACAGCCTCGCCTCACGTTCGAGGCGCGAAAGTCATATAAGGCGCAACAAAAGGCGGCCTCTGACTCAGAGGCAGACGGCCAGAATGAGGGCACCTCCACACTGGAGTCTACATTGGTGGCCATGCAGAAGAGCTTACAGGCTATTGAGGGGAATATGTCCGCCATCAATCAAAGGCTAGACCACATGTTGGCGCAATTAGAAAAGCAGAACACGAGGATGGGTGAGATGGAGCAAAGAATATCCACGACGGAAGATGGTCTAAGTGAGGTCGCTGACAAGACAGGAAACATGGAAAAAATTCTGGCGCTCATTCAGGCAAAGAACGAGGATTTGGAGGCTAGATCGCGCCGTAATAATGTAAGAATCACGGGACTTCCTGAATCCACCAATACCGGCAAGATGGAGACCTACATTGAGACGCTAATAAAAGATGTATTTGGTGCTGATCGATTGTCCGCCATGTTTATAGTCGAGCGTGCTCATCGGTCTCTGGCTGCGAGACCGGTGCCGGGCGCCCCACCCCGACCCATCATAGTTCGGATCTTAATTTACAGAGACTGCGATGCCATTTTGAGATAGGCAATGGTGCCCTTTTCCCTGTCCAATCAGGGGAATTCGTTGTCCTTTCCTGACTTTACTGTCGCGGTCCAAACAGCCCGGCAAGAGTTTGGGTCTGTGAAGAAACTCCTGCAGTCTGAGGGCATCCCCTACGCCATGCTGTATCCTGCTCGCTTGAGGGTTGGCCAGGAGGGTGCTTTTAAAATCTTCACCACCCCTAGGGCAGCAATGGAGCACGCAAAAAAACTGAAACGGCGCCGCGGCAAGATCTTGGCTGAGATGGATCGGGAGGAGCAATAAATCGTTTGTGCGGGGACAGATTATATGCTGTATTATTGTTGGCCCGTTTTCCTGTATATGGGACATGTCTTAAGTGTGCCACACATGGTTTCAGGCTGCCTTCGGTACTGACAGAGATGGGGGGTTTAGTCTCCTGTTGATGACGGTTTGAGTCCTTCGCTTACTGCCCTTCCTGGGTTGTGGGTGGCTAAAGCAGTGGTGCTCAGTGAGATGGCTACTTACCTGTTGAGTGGAGAGAGTGGCCGCCTGTTAGAGGGTGGAGTTGCATGATGTTTCCAACTGTGTGTTTTTATCCTGGCATAGTTAAAAGTCCTGTTCAGCCACCTCCTACTAGTAGGAGGCTAGTAGCTCTCTGATGCTCCCCCCCCCCATGGGAGTTCCCCAAATGATTCATGTTGTTGGTTTTCTATGTTGGGGTTTTTTGTCACAGGGAGGGGATGGCTTTGGCAAGTTCGGATCGCTGAAGTGGGTGGGGGAGGGGTGGAGAGGGGAACAGTAACGGCACTTCATTATAGTTCTGACGGTGAACCCTGGAAATGCACTGTTGTACTCAGATGTCTCATTGCTTCAAATAGACAGTTAACTGAGGGGACAGGTGGTAACTTAAAGCATTTCAGACAACCAAATACCGTTCCTTGATCTCTTGATAAGGCTAGATAATGGTACCTTGAGCACAACAATATATAGGAAGCCAACGGATCGCAACAGCCTTCTACTGTTCAGTAGTTGCCATCCGCGTGCCCTTAAAGAGAATCTTCCAGTGGGACAGTTTCTGAGACTCCGCAGAAACTGTAGTCAAGTGGAGGACTATAAAACAGAAGCAGAAACATTGGCAAAAAATCTTACACATCGTGAATATCCCGCACGCAGTATTGCCCTTTCAAAAAAACGTGCAAGAAACAATAACAGGGAGGCTCTATTAGAACCTAGACAAAAAGCACAGACAGAGACCTTGACATGTGTAACGACATACACTCCAGCCTCCAATAGGATAAAAAATGTTATCAAGAAACACTGGGGCATATTAAATACTGGGAGCATGACCCTTGAACAGCCACGCTTTGCTTTCAAACGATCAAGGAATTTGAAAGACATACTGATCCACACGAGGCCTAAGACACGAACGGTTAACACACAGACAGCTGTGGAACCTTCCGCCTGTTCAGGGTCACTACCCGTGCAGCACTTGCACAGTTTGCGCCCTCACAGCTGTGACTAAGAATATCATCTTCAATGCAACCTTCACATGGGAATTGCGTAAGCACACTAATTGTAATACGACAAATTGCATTTATATGATTACGTGCCCTTTTAATCTCAGATACATAGGGATGACCACACGTCCGGTCAAAGTGAGAATCACGGAACATCGCAGTAATTTCCGGTGTCAAAAAGTGAATACCAAAAAACTCTTTCCGTTGGGTGATTCTTGAAACATTCACTAAAATCAGCAAAGAAGCTTTGTTTTACAAAGAACAAAGATGGGTGCATCGTCTGTCTTCTGACACACAAGGACTGAATGAAGACATTCCTTGGAGTGCTTTACGCACTTAAAACTCCTTTGGAATAGTATCTTATTACTGCATCATTGACACTTTTTGACCTTCACTGGAACCCGTACATTAAGATTCACATTGCATGTTATATTACATACTGGGGACACCGTTTAAGAGATGATGATGAAGCCTTAGTGTGACTTTTACTCCACTCCAAAATGGCCTCCAAACTTTCCATAGACTTCCAAAATGGCCCCCATTTTTCTTTTCTGTTTACTATGAACAGAGGTAGCGCCAAACTCATGGTGGTCGCCAACCAGTAAAATCCCTCAATAATTTTACTAATTCAACAACCTCTCAAACTCTGCACCCAATCGAGGATGTTTCCAGAGCAGTTATAGGTAGAATCTGACCAGCGGCCCAAGTTATTGTACCCACTCCAATATGGCGCCCGTAGTGTGGAGACCAGCACAATGACTGCCCTCACACCCGCGAGCGGTCCAGCAACAGCTGGTAGCAATCACGAGTTAATGAGGAGTAGCAGGTATTTAAACCGGGCTTTCGCACTACACCATACCTCCCGGTCCCGGCAGCAGTGGGTAGGTCCCTGGACATATTGCGTACTACGCAAACGTGAGTACTTTGTTAACCTTGGTGGTCTGTTGTTGTTCCCTACTGCTAACCCCTGTTAAATGGTTTCTCAGCCATTTTAAACAGTCAACTAGGTAGATGCACCTTCCCTACCCCCCCCCCCCCCCTCTTTTTCCTTTTTATTTCCTTAACCTAACTTCGGTAACAAATGTGAAGCCAGTGTATTTCCATCATAACAGGGACTATGACTTTTTATGATTTGGGCAACTTTAAAGAACTCCCCTTGAAATATGTTCACTTTACCTTTTTTTATAATTTTTTTTTATTGTTTTGTTTTTATATAAGGCATTAACATTTTACATGAATATCTTTTATATCCACTTTATACAGAAAACAAAAATTTCTAGAAACATATACACAGAAAGTATAAAAATTAAACGTAAAACATGGCTAACTTAATTTAGTCCATAAGATTAGATATTGGTGCCCACATCCGTAACCCCCTACCTTTTTTCTTACGACCCTTTAAATTATAGATCGCAGCTTCAATATTGTAAGCTGCAAAAAGTCGCGCACGCCAATTAGAAACTGTAGGAGGATCGACACAGATCCATTCAAATGTTATACACAGGCGGGCAATAGCCATTGCAATAAACACAAATTCTACAGTTGACCTAGTCCAATTGTTTGACACGTTGCTACTTATTCCAGAGATAATAAGAGCTGGATGAATTACAACCGGAATCCCAAGAGATAATAAAAAGAAAGTTTCTATGCCCTGGATGAAATCATTTAGTTTTGGACATGCAAAAAACATATGTACTGTATCTGCGGCGATGAGGTTACATCTATTACATTTCCTCCTCTAACACCCCCCATTTTGCAATCTTGGCCGGAGTGTAGTACAAATCAAATATTGACATATAATGTTGACTTTTTAAACTACCTGTGATTAAAACCTGGTTAGCTAGTGACAAAGAATCTTCCAAATCTATTCCTATCCCCCCATTTTGTTAGCCCACTTACTTGATTGAGCCACCAAATCATCAGGGAAACATTCAAGCAAGATTGTATATAATTTCCCTAATCGGCTTTTTTTAATCATTAGTTCTATCAAAGGAATTTTATCGGTGTTAAAAGGTAGCCTCTGATTTTCTTTCTCCAAATAACTACGTATTTGAAGATATTTAAAAAAGTCTCCTCTACCCAGCCCATATTTATCTTGCAAAGTAGAAAAAGGTGCCAGTTGACCATGCCTATATAGATCTCCTATTACTAGGAGGCCTTTATTCCCCCAGTTGTATGTAACCTGATCACGAAAAATTGGAGGTAGAGTTAATGTGTTCACCAGCGAGGAATAGACATTTAGATTTGGAATCTTTAGCCTCCGTTGGACCTGTTTCCAAACCTTATAGGCTGCCTTCAAGATCTTAAACCGTGTCTTTTTATAATAGCTGGGTTCAAAAATCGCTGCCAGGCAGCCCACTGCTTGTTTCCCCAGACTTAATTCATATATAGATGGGCTACATGCCAGCGATATGTCTGCTCCAGAGCCAACAAGAAGTATTGTCATATGTTGGAGTAATGCTCCCCAGTAATATAATAGAAAATTAGGAACAGACAAACCCCCTCTCTGACTGGGAAGCATCAACCATTTACCTGCTTTTCTTGGTCTCCGGTAACCCCAAAGAAATCTAGTACACATCCTATCAATGTTTAAAAAGTAAGAGGATGAGAATTCTAGGGGTATTGTCCGAAATAGATACAAAAACTTAGGTAGAATTAGCATTTTTAAAACATTGCAACGCCCCATTAGGGAAAGGTGTAAATGATCCAATCTTTCTAATTGCCTGTTTGTTGAGTTGATAATCGGCTTAATATTCAAATCTGGAATGTTTTCCACTTGGGTGGAAATTGTCACACCCAGATAGTCTGCTTCCTTAACTACCGGGAAGTCTAAAGGATATGGCGGGCCAGACCATAAGATTTGGGTCTTATTCGCATTGAGCTTATACCCAGAAAATACTCCGAATTGGGCTGCCAAGTCCTTGACAGCTAGAAACGCAGAGCAAGCGTCACTGGTTAATATGGCTATATCGTCAGCATAAGCTAGTGCTCTGTATTTGACCCCACCGATTTCTATCGCCTTAATCCGGGTATAGCTCTCCAACTTTGTTAGAAAGGGGTCGATATAAAGGGCAAATAAAAGAGGAGAGCAGGGACAACCCTGTCTAGTACCCCTGCTGATTGTAAAAGCCTCTGATTCCTGCCCTGCAATCCGAACCCTTGCCTCCGGTGCCAAGTACAGAGCTTTAACCGCCTGTACAAACCCCGAACTAAACCCCTTCCATTGTAAAACAGACCACAGGTACCGCCAGGAGACTCTGTCAAACGCTTTCTCAGCGTCTAGAAGGAGAACTCCCAGCGGTGCTCCCGTGGCCTGTGCCCAATCCAGTATTGCCACTACCCGGCGTATATGATCTGTTGTATCCCTCCCCGGGATAAAACCATGTTGACCTGGGGATACCAACAGGGTGATAACCTGTCGTAATCGATTTGCCAAAAGTTTAGAATACATTTTATTGTCAGCATTAATCAATGTTATTGGTCGATAAGAGGCTGGCATCTGTTCGGGCTTTCCTTTTTCTTAAAAACAATAATGATAGTTTTCCGCCAGGAATCAGGAATTTGTTGATTACTACGGGCATGTTCAAGTAACCTTAGGATGTCAGATTGAAGTTCCTTGCGGAAAGTTTTATAAAATTCCAGCGGTATACCATCGGGACCTACTGCTTTACCTACTGCCAGCGAGGTTATCGCGAGCTCTGTTTCCTCCCAGGTAAATGGGGTTTCTAATGCTAGGTTCTGATCAGCGGAGACTTTGTGTGTTACAATGTCTTTCAGAAACTCCCCTAGTAGATCCCCTTGGTGGTCCTCTTTTTGTTTATCAGAGCCCTGTGGCGTTAGGGGTCTTGCGTATAAAGATGTTTATAAAAATCCTTGAACCCCCTAAGAATACCAACCGGAGAGTCCTGGATCTGACCCTCTAAATTCTGTATTTTAAGTATACGGTTAATAATTTCACGTTGTTGGGTCCGCTTTGCGAGAACTTTGCCCGTATTTTCCCCCAGCTCATATGACTCTGTCCTATGTAAAGTATATGTGGCCGCCAATTCCTTGCTAAAGTTCCTATAAAGTTTAGATTTAAGGATAGCAATCTTCTGCAAAGTAGCTTCAGTGCCTACCCCCAACTGAATATTGCTAATTAGCTCCTTTTCTTCTGTCCGTAATTGTCTTATCCATTCTTTAGTTTCATTATGTATTATTTTTTGTCGTGCTATTGAAAAACTAAGGGTCTCCCTCTAACTGCAGCCTTAAAGGCATCCCATACTATACTAATAGAGGCTGTATTTCGATTAATAGAAAAGAACTCCACTATCCAATTTGCCATATGCACCCGATATGTGGGATCGAGCAAAAGCTTTCTTTCAAAAGTCCAGGGCTTAATGGTCTTTTTAATACCCTGTGTTGGAAGTTCAATAATTAAGGGATTATGATCGGATATTATTCTGGGAAACATCTCAATTCTACAAGTATGAACTATTTGATTTGACAGAAAAAAATAGTCTAGCCTGACATATTTGTTGTGGGGGATAGAATAGTAAGTGTAACCAGGATCACTTGAATTTGATTTATGCCAGCAATCAGCCAACCCAAGCTCGGTAGCTAACCCTTGCAAAGCTCGGAAAATCCTAGGCTTCTTTCCTTGGTAGACATGCAAGGTTGAGTCCCATAAATCAAAATGGCTATCTAAATGTATGTTAAAATCTCCGCAAAATATTAAGGGGGTTGGCCAGAGTGCTAATTCCACACTCAAAAAATTAAGGACATCTGGATCATCAAGATTAGCCCCATAAATGGAACACAGTGTAAACAAAAGATTAGCTATTGAGATCTCAACTATTACCCAACGGCCTTGCTTGTCAGTCTTAGCCCGTTTATATGCACATAGACCATGTTTGGCCAAAATTGCCACCCCTTTAATATTGATACTCTGTTTTGTACAAGCCAATAATTCATATCCAACATCCCCCAGCCATCTTCGATTATTCCATTGAATATGGGTCTCCTGAATACAAACTATATCTATATGCATAAGTTGTAATTGTTTTGCTAAAACTCCTCTTTTCCTTTTGTCATTAAGCCCACATATATTAATTGAACAGATTCGAATATTAGCCATCCTCACCTAGAAAAGAGAAAACCCGCTCCACAAACCAAAATATGGACTGTTCAGCAATATTCCGAATATAGATTACATACCTAGCCAAAGAATCAAAAAAAACAAAACAAAACTTTCGCCCCTCCCCCTCCCAACCACACCACCCCCTCCGCCCCCGCTTCCCTACCTACCCACCCATCCCTCAAACCCACCCTGACCCCCGCGTAAAGAGCGTAAGGGCAAATAGCCCTCAGTGATGACAAGCGAGCTCCTTCCTTCCCTCTCCCTGAGCTTAACCCCTTCAACAAAGATCTATAAGCAAAAGAAAAAAAAAACCCCAACAAAACAGAAAGCCAAAAGGGAAAGCTTCAGCAATCAATATACGCAACATCTCTAACCCGAACCTTCAATATTACCACCCTTTAGGGTGCTCAAAAATTCTTTTGCCTGTATTTCAGAATTAAAAAACTTTGCAGTCCCATTGACTATTACTTTCAAGCTTGCTGGATTAAGTAAAAATACTTGCACCCCTTTTGCTTGAAAGCCCGGAATTAACTGCAGGAGCTGCCACCTCTTTTCTACAGTCCCCTGACAGTAATCTGGTCGGACAAAGAATTCACAGCCTTTACCCTTCCGTTTTCTATTGGGCCTTGCTAAATCATAAAGAGCCTCCCGGGAAAGAAAATTATTCAGGCAAATCAAAATTGCCCGAGGTTTATTTTCTGTTTGACTGTACTTTTTAGAATGTTTAAACGGAAAGCGGTGGGCTTTTTGAAGCTCTTTCTTCCAGTCCCAATGTTGAAGGTCCGGAAATGCCTCGCTAAATAGTTCCTGGACAAACCGAAGGACATCAGAACCTTCCAAGCCTTCCGGAACTCCTAATATTCGGAGATTATTCCTTCTTACACGATTTTCTAAATCCATAAGTTTCCAAGTAGTGTCTTGCTTCTGAGCTTCCAAAAGTTGAATCCGAGTTCGTTGTTCAGCAAGTTCGTCCTCCACTGTTGATATTCTGGTTTCTGCTTCACCAACTCTAACAGAAAAGTCTGTACAGGCTTTAGCCACTCTGCGGATTGCATTTTGAACTTTGCGGTAACCACCCTGAATCCTTGCGCTCTCGGCCCGTGTCTCCTCTCTGTGAGCTAGGATGGTTTGATAAATGGTAGCGAGAGTGATTGCTCCTGCTTGATCTTGATTTGGAAGTTGATCATATCCAGCTACTCCTGTTGACCCATTTTTTTCATCCAGTTTCGGGGAGTAAGTGTAATCCCACGCCAATGAGTTACCTTGGTCTAAGGGGTTACCTTGATCTTGGGGGTTCCATTTATTTTTGCGGACCGTATTTGATGCTTTTAAAGTGCTATCAATAACAGTACCGTATTTTTCCAGAGTTGGACCAGGGGTACCCGGGTCGCTATCCTCATCAGCCCACCCCCCCTCCAGGCTCTCTTCTCCGGAGGAGAGGGATGGGTCAGATAAAGAAAATAATTTCTCCCCGCTTTCCCCTTCTTTACCCAAGCCGAGGCTGCTCTGATCTTGATCTTGTACAGCGGTTTTCAGTTGATTTGACCTGGACGTTGTACTATGGGTTACTGTTACCGCATCTGACAGAATTCCCCTAGAATCATTGTGGCAAACTACATCACCCAGAATGCCTTGTATTTGGGTCTGTGGCTGTTTGTCTACATCCCTCCCTTCTGCCACCTTGGGATTAATCAGCCTTAGACTATCCACAGCACTCTCAGTCCCGACTACTGGGGCATGTTGTAGCGCCATGGCAGGTTCGGCACTATCCTCGTCTTCAGTCAAACTTTGCTTGTTTACCTGTGCCGCCTCCATGATTAGCCCAGGACTCAATACATCATCGCAGACGCTAGGAATCCTAGACTCATCCACTAGGTTCAAGATCTTACCCTGGATTCTTTCCTCCGATTTAGCCTCTCCTGCATTTTTTGGTTTTGTCTGCTGTGCGCGAAAAAATTAAGACACTGTGCGTTTCGGGCGTGTGGCAGGGTCTCCTCCGCCTCCCTTCTCCCCTTCGCGGTCGGTGGTGCCGCTGATTCCTTGTCTGCCAGCAGATTTCCCCATTCCGGTGTGGTTTTTCTCTGGTCCCCCATCGCCTTTGGACGGGCTGCCGGTTGCCGCAGGAAGACCGCCACGTAGCCTGGGAGTTTTGCCTGGCACTTTCGGCCCCATCGAGGTTGAAGTCCACGACCTGATACACTGTCCGGCGGCCCAGAAAAGAGGATTGGTCAACACCAGACGTGAAGGGGCCGGTAAACAAGAATATCGAAGTTGCAGCCGCCACAGCATCCCTTTGAAGAAAGGACCAGGTACTGCTTTTTTTCTTTCTCCTGCCGTTATATTGCTCCTGTTAGATATCCTCCGAAGCTGGCATTTTCATGGTGAAGGAGTGTTACTCAGGGAGTACGAGGAGCTGCTCACACGGCTGAGATGTCAGCCGCCATCTTGCTCTCTCTGTCCAAATATGTTCACTTTTCCATGTAACAGATAGCGTGATGTAGGAGCATGTTACTATACATTTTAAGGAGGCATATCAAATCCTCTAGTTTATTTAATTTAAGCGCGATCAACTTCGCAAGCTGGCAGTTCTTAACTGTTCCCTTCATCTGTATACCCCTCTAGTATATGGGGAAGTTCCTCATATCTTGACCTGCCGGGGATTGATGAAGCAGTAGTATATCCCAAATAGGGTGAGTCTTGTGCTCTTTCTGCAGTTTTGGGTTTTTAATACACTGATTTGGTCACTACATACATGAGACATAATGTGACCACAATAACATTTGGCACCTGGTGTATATATGCCTGTAACACCTCACCACTGTGTGCTGTGAATTAGACACACAGGGAACAGGACAGTAGTGTTTGATACTCGTATTATTGGTTTGATATCATGCATTAATATGTGATTTTCTCTCCATAATAGGTAGAACCAGTACTACCAGTCATTAGACAGAGTAAGTCATGGTGGCATAAACCTCTATCATTAGTTCATTATTCTTTTTCGGTCCACCTTAGTGTAGATAGTTTTTAACTTTAGGTCCTGACGAATCGCCTCTAGACTTGTAGAATAGGCTAGAAACATGTTGACCAACCACACGGAAGAGCGCCATACCTGAGACATTAACTTAGCATTGCGCCTTTCCTTTTTATTTTAATCAGGGTAGGAGACCCCACAATTAAAATTATTTTTGCTGGTACTCCCAACCCTGTTTTAATTCACATAAACATCACACACCACTCATTCATCTACACTCACTAAGCCCTCACCCCCACGGCACCAAACGGCTATTTGGAAAAAGATCTCCGCCAAAGTGCCCCTCATTGGGAGCCCGTCAGGCATTGCAGCGCCGGCCAGACGAGGAGCAGCCCGATGATGAAGCATGACACCCAACTGGGTGTGTGAGGGCATTATATTCCAAAGAAATGGATTCCCATCTCTTTGACTCTGTAGCCTACTGTCTTTTGTATATTGCTACACTCTAGATTATTTGGGAACAGCACAACTCTAATTTTCAACTTAAAGCTTGTCACATGGAATGTTCGTGGCTTAAACAACCCCAAGAAAATCCGTTCTGGCCCAGCTGGACAGATTAAATGTCCAGGTAACCTTTCTGCAAGAGACACACCTTACAAAGATGACTGGGCAAAATGTGGGTCAACGTTAAATGAAATATCAGCATTTGTAAAGCGCACAGCTACCTCCGGAGAGGTGTCCCGGCACTGGGGGCCCTCGGGAAGATCAAGCAAGCTATTGCCCAGAGTCACATGGTGCTGGGCTAACCTGCCGCCGGCACCGGGGATCGAACCGTTAACCCTGTGGTCCGAAGTCAGGCGCCCTGGCCGCTGCGCCACACCTCTTCCACGTTGGGCTGGGGTTAGAGTTGCCTCCTCCTACACCTCCTACTCTTGTGGGGTGCTGATCCTTATCAAGAATGGGGTCCCTTTTACTGTCTTGAGCACTGAGATGGATGATCAGGGCAGATTGGTGATTGTGCATGGTAGGCTTGGCGGTGTTGGAGTACTGCTAGTTAATGTGTATGGCCCGAATGTGGACGACCACTCGTTTTTTGCGGATGTATGGCGCCGTATAGCTGGTTTTCCTTCCGCTGAAATTATATGGGGGGGGGATTTTAATACTTGCCTTGATGCAACGGCAGATAGGGTGGGCAGCGGGGAGGCGAGACGCAGACAGGCGACAGACGCACTATTGGGACTGCTGGATGCTGGGAATCTTTTTGATGTTTGGCGCATGCAATATCCTGAGGCAAGGGAAAGCACTTTCATATCCACGGTGCATGGTACGTGGTCCCACCTGGACTACTGGCTCGTATCTGAGGCTGTTTGCACCTGGGCGGTTGATGTCCGTCATTTAGCTAAGACGCTCTCTGATCATTCCCCAGTGCTGCTCGACCTTTGGGTACCTGAGTGTGAGAGGCCCCTGTTTGCGTGGCGTCTACAACAATCCTCACTGACTGACCCGGTATTCAAGTGTACAATTGGTGAGGCGATTCGCAATTATTTTAAGGAGAACGGTGGAAAGCGCGGGGGTCCTCTGGGAGGCATTCAAGGCCACGATACGTGGCGTGTGCATTGGGGCACAAGCTGGGGTCTAGAAAGACTTGCGCTGTAGAATCAATAAGCTTGCTGCGGAAATATCAGCGTTGGAGCATGACTATGAGCGGACTCCCGCTCCCGGAACGCTGGCAAGGATTCGTGACCTGGTCTCAGAACACAATGCGACCGTGGATCAAGAGTTAGCACACAGGTCTCACCGTAGCAATGCCCGTTATTATGGGGAGGGAGGTCGTCCAGGCCTTTCCCTGGCGCAGAAACTAGCCGCGCCCAGAGGTCAGGATTACATCACCGAAATGCTTGACAAAGATGGTGATGCGCACTTTAGTACCCCAGAGATCAGCAAGGTGGTGCTTGATTTCTACTCTGATCTTTACGGAGGTCGATCTTCGGCGCCAGTTGATGACATTAACCGCTATTTTGATGATATAGCGCTGGGCTTGCTCTCCGTCAATCAGCGTGAATATCTCACGCAGCCCTTTGACGTTGATGATGTTAAACTCGCTATCAAGTCGCTCCCAACCTGTAAAGCGGCAGGTATTGATGGACTCCTGAGCGAGTTCTACAAGACCTACGCTGATGATCTAGCCCCTAGACTGCTGGACGTCTTTGCGGAGGCGTATGATGCAGGCAAGCTCCCTCCCTCGGAGAGGCCTTAATTGTGATGCTTTTGAAACCAGATAAGGCCGGCAATGTGTGCGATTCCTATAGGCCACTATCTAACATCGACGCCAAAATTCTGGCAAAGATGATAGCCAGTAGGCTCCAGCCACTGGTTCCTAACCTGGTACTCCCGGACCAGTCTGGCTTTGTGCCCAGTAGATTGACGGCGCATAACCTGCATACGGTGTTCTCTACGCTACACTACTTCGATGCGGATTTTCAAGCAGTAGCGGTTCTGCTGGACGCCGCTAATGCGTTTGACTCTCTGCAGTGGGAGTTTGTTTGCTGTGCTGCTGCGTATGGGCCTGCCACCATTCTTTCTCAAATGGATCCAGCTTCTCTACGCCGCGCCGGTGACGCGGATCCGTGTGAATGGCTGGGTGTCTGAAGCATTTCCAATACACAGAGGTACGCTGCAGGGTTGCCCTCTGTCGCCGTTACTCTTTGCGCTGGCACTAGAGCCTCTGGCGTGTAAGCTGCACCAGCGACATGCGCCTGCGGTGCTGCGGTTTCGTCAGCGGCCGCTGATAGTCTCGCTGTATGCTGACGACATGCTGTTGTATGTCCGCGAGCCTGCTACGTACTTACCGGAATTGCTCCGTGAATATATAAAATTTGAACGATACTCTGGTCTGAGCATCAATTGGACAAAATCGACAGTGTTCCCATTAACGGCCGGTACCCGAGAAATAGAGCTGGACTTCCCTCTGACGTGGTCCACAGACCCGGTTAGATATCTAGGTATTTGGTTGCACAGAGATCCTGAGGTGGTGATCTCCTCGAACTATGGCAGGGTCATCTCTAAGATCACCGACCAGGCTGCTCGATGGGCTAAATTACCACTTTCATTATCGGATAGAATTGCGGTTCTCAAAATGTCGGTACTGCCCAAACTACTGTACCTGTTCGTCAACATTCCGATTCGACTGAATATCGCCTTATTCAATACATTGCAGTGCGCTCTGTTGTCGTTTGTCTGGGGGGGGGCACGAAACCTAGGTGCAGTTGGAACCTGCTGGTTCAGCCCTTTGAGCGCGGAGGTTTTGAAGCACCCGATATGAGACTCTACTATTTATGTGCCCAGGCGCAGTATGTGCATTGGTTCTTCCCACAGCAGTTCCAGCCGCACGTCGCTGTGGAGGCGGACTCGGTGCTCCCTGTGCCGCTGGTGGCAGCGGCCCTTACGGGGTGGGGGTGGGCCGCGGACTGAAATCAACCCTGTTCAATGCACAGTGTGGGCATGGAAAGCTCTTGCTAGATGGGCACAATTGGACTATCTCTACGCTCCTGCCCTGCCGCTAGCTGCTCACCCGCATATTTCTGCCACACAGGAGCAGGCCGCAGTGGGTGTGCTGAGAACAGCGGGGATTGCCCAGCTGGGCGACCTCTATAAGAATTGCCAGTTCCGGCCGCTGTCGGAGATACAAGCTGGACGAGAACACAATATGATGCTGGGGTTCACCTATGTACGTGTAAGGCAGGCTGTCTGAGATATCTATCCTGATTATCCAGCGGAACCGAGGACGCTGCAGGCGGTGCTGGCGGGCGAAACGCGTAAGGGCATTATAACCAAGTTATACAATACATCCATGAGGGAACTAGACATTACCAAGTCCCCCTCCTACAACAAATGGTTTGCAGAACTCGGGGCCTCATTTACACTGGATGTCTGGAAGTTTTGCTGCACACTGACAAGTCGCTTGACGGCGAACTGCAACCTCCGCATTATCCACTTTAAATACTTACGCCAGCTATACTACACGCCTCTCCAGCTGTGCAAATTTGGGCTGCGGTAGCATGCTCGCTGTGTGAGATGTGGGCAGGATGATGCGGATTTTCTGCATTTAGCATGGCGCTGCGCGGGTATATATGCATTCTGGAACCAGGTTACCAGAGTTCTCATGGATGTGGTGCTGGAGGCTGTGGTGTGTGAGCCGGAAGTCTGCCTACTAGGTTGGGTGAAGCGCTTGAAACCATGCAATCGCAGACTGGTTGCTGTCTCTCTTCTTCTGGCTAAGCGTGCGGTTGCGCAATGTTGGGGCGCAAAAACTATCCCGACAGTAAAGAAGTGGGTCCGTGAGTTGCTGTAGTGCAGGGAACAATTGGAGACGTATGCGGAGGAGTTACCAGAGGCTTCTCGACCTAAGGACTTCTGGGCTCCGCTCACGGGGTACCTGCTTGGTCATCCAGATTTGCAATAGGTAGTGTAATTGATATATTGGTTGCTTGGGGGGGCCGTGACAATGGCCACTATCTTGGAGTGTTTGTGTCTAGACTGTATGAGACTTTGGGTTCAAGAAGAACTTCTCAGTGCCGAGGCCCCGGGATGGGGAGGGTGGTGGGATTGTTCTTATTGGGAATTGTTTTTTGTGGGTAAACATCGAAAATGCTTGTATTGCCTATTGCTGTATTCGAACTATTCGCCCCAGGTTCCAGGCGTTGTACTATTCTGTTGCAAGCTGATCAATAAAGAGTTATAAAAAAAAAGTAGTCTCCCTGGTCTTGTTTTTTCCACCCAGCCCAAGTCTGTGAACTTCTCATTCCATATCTTAAACACTTCTTGAGTGGCTGGAGGGAGAGGGGACATGAGTTCACCCTATAGAGTAAATGCAGAATTTGGACCTTGCATCGCTCATTTTTCAAAGGCAGAGGTTGTGTCCCCATGTGCATCATACCAACATTCATTAATAAGTAAAAGGGCTGTCCTGTTGTAAGCAGTGACGTCTGCAGTTGCAACACCCAAGTCATACTGAGACTTGAAATATTTACTTAGAGCGACCCTTGACTGCAAACACTTTTCAGGATGGAATGGATCTGTGTGAAATGGGTATGCAGATCACAACGGGACTGTAGCTGGTAGGGCAGATGCAGTAGCGCCATCATCAATGATTGTCAAAATCGCTGATCTGCCTAGTAAGGACAGCAGAATGGGAGTCCAGAATGCAATGTGGCTTCTTAATCTGTCAATTTGTAGTTGGATGTTTGTTCTCCAAGCGATGGTCTCATCTGGTGTCACATATCCCCCATAAGTATTTGAAATTCTGACAATTCTGACCTGGACCCACCGTAGATTCTGCACTCTTCTAACAACACTGCAGTTTTAGTTCTTTTAAGTTTCAACACTGACAGCTCTCCATATCTGCACAGGATCTGGAGTGCTGGCAGGCTGAGCCATTTGGAGTCCTGGACGAATATGACGAAATCACCTGCGTACAAGGACACCCTGTTGCCAATGTCCGGTACCTGTTCATAGCTCCTTAGCTGACCCTCTACCCATATCCACTCTGCTAAAGCCTCTATCGCTATGGCAAACAGCAAGGGGGAAATTGGTAGCCCTGTCTATCATGCTGGTTGATGGCAAAAGGAGCCGATATTTCACCTCCCCCCTTTACTCTTGCCATTAGTCTAGTGTCTAACAGTTGCATCCATCTAATGAATTTAGGACCTCCGTTAATTCTCTTTAGCAGAGTGAACAGATAGTTCCTCTCAACAGTATCAAACACATTCTTGGAGTTGGCCATAAGTAGTGCCTTTGACCCTTCCGATCTATCTGCCATAGCCAGAGCATTGTGATGTCGCTGTACATTGTCTAGTGGTTCTTCATGTTGTAAATCTGGACTGATCTACCTAGTCCAGTGAGTGGCTCACCTTCAGATGCTGGTTTTCCAAGGCTTTGGCCAGATTTTATCCTCCGTCTTCAGAAGACAATTGTCACGACAAGAGACTTCGCCTTTGGTCACGCTTGACACCAAAACAGTGCTCTAAGAAATCCTCATCTAAGTTGATTGATCCACTTGCAGACTGTTGGACTTGGCCCTTTTTGCAGGGTCATCCCTGAACTTTTTGCCTTCCTCCTGTCTTTTTTCTGACCTGTTGTTGGTGGTTTTATGACTCTGGGCACTTTACCACTGCTGATCAGTGCTAAAGTGCATATGCTCTCCCTGTAAATTATTGTAATGGATTAGTGACTCCATGATTGGCTTATTTGATTTACTTGTCAGACCCTAGTACAGTGCACCATGAGTGCCCAGGGCCTGTAAATCAAATGCTGCTGGTGGGCTTGCAGCACTGATTGTGCCACCCACAGAAGCAGCTTGTAAAATATGGCTCAGGCCTGCCATTGCAGAGCCTGTGTGCAGTCTGGGACTGCCATGTCGACTTGGCAAGTGCACCCACTTGCCAGTCCCTAAACCTTCCCTTTTCTACATGTTAGTCACCCCTAAGGTAGGCCCAAGGTACCCCTATGGGCAGGGTGCATTGTATGTATAAGGTAGGACATGCCCTTGTGTGTGTGGCATGTCCTGATAGTGAATTACAGCCAATTTCGTTTTTCACTATTGCAAGGCTATCTGTTTCCATAGGCCAGAATGGGGAGTTAGTTTATAACATCTTATAAACATAACTGACCCTAGGAACAAGATAGAAAAATAAAGTTTAGTATGCCTGAACTCAGAATGTTAAAATACATCTTTTAGTGTGGGTGATTTTTACATTCTGGGTTTGAAAATACCCCTTTTAGAAAGTAGGTATTTTCTTGCCTAACCATCCAGTATGCCTCTGCTAGGTTTGTGTATTCCATGTCTGGTTTGTGAGTGACAGGGGCCTGGAGAGGGCTTTGGCTCCAGCAGTCTGATGAGTCAGGGCTGGGCTGAATAGGACCTGGGTCGAATAGAGAGTAGGGGGAGGAGATTTCCTTTCACTTGCCTGAGCCTACATAGAATAGAGAGTAGGGGGAGTAGATTTCTTTTCAGCTACCTGGGCCAGGTCTGCTTTCAACAATGCTGTCTCCATCTCCTGCCAGGAAGCTGCACCAGGGAAGACAGAACTGGTTTTGACTAGGCACAGACACTCTCTGCCTTCAGAGAACAAAGGATTTAGTAGTATAAATATTGGGGCCCAGAACTTTAGATCACTTCTGGGAATCAAGACGAACCTTTGCCAAGGAGAAGAACCAAGAAAGCTGAAGGAGGAGACTGCCCCTGCGCTGGTGACTGTTTGGGGTTGGCCTGCAGTGGTTACTTTATTGCCAAGGAAAAGAGAAAAGGAACTTTGACTAGGCACAGACACTCTGCCTTCAGAGAACAAACGATTTAGTAGTATAAATATTGGGGCCCAGACCCCAGAACTTTAGATCACTTCTGGGAATCAAGACGAACCTTTGCCAAGGAGAAGAGCCAAGGAAGCTGAAGGAGGAGACTGCCCCTGCGCCGGTGACTGTTTGGGGTTGGCCTGCAGTGGTTACTTTATTGCCAAGGAAAAGAGAGCCAGGGCTAGCACTCCCGGAGGGTTATAACATCTACACTCTCAATAGGGAAACGAGAGGCGGGGGTATCGCGGTTATTCTTAAAACCGGCTACCTCTGCACCTTCATAAAGTAGCCCGTCGCTGGCTGCGAATGTGCTCGTTTTAAAATCACCCTTAACTCTAACTACACTATGACAGGCTTACTAGTTTACCGACCCCCGGGTCCATCAAAAGTCTTTAGGGAAGCTCTTATCGAGACAGTCAGCGCCCTGGCGGTTAATGCCTCGAATTTTACAGTCACAGGAGATCTTAACCTGCACTTGGATAATCATTCTGACTCCGCTGTGGCTAATTTTGTGGCCGATCTTGCAGCTTGTCAGCACGATCAACGGGTCTCAGGACCGACGCATTCGGCTGGCCACTTGTTGGACCCAGTCTTCACAAATATACCTTCCCTTACTGTCTGACCCCCTGTCCCGATGGCATGGTCCGATCACTATCTGGTCCCCATGTCCATTCAGGTCATCGCGCCAGCGTGTAATTTAGACAAAACACTCTCCCTCAAACGCCCTTGGCATAAACTGAACTGGGACCAATTCTTAGCACACCTCTCCGCCACCACCCCAGTTCTGCTGGCTGACCCTAATGAGGCTAACTCGGCCTTTACCGATTGGATTAACCAGCCGTTGGATAGCCTGATTCCAACTAAGTTGTCCATGAATCGCAAATCAAAATCCAACCCATGGTACAACACTAAATTAGCTGAACTGCGCAAAATCTGTAAAAGGCTGGAGAGAGTCTGGAGAAGGGATTTCGACCCGGCCTCTAAGGATTGCTACCGGGTAGCCGTAAAAAGTTATCACAGGGCCATCCAAGTCGAGCACGCAGCATTCTATGCTCAGCAAATCAGCAAGAGTACCAATACGGCAAAGAGTATCTTTTCGATAGTCTCCTGCCTTAAAACTCAGAAAGGTGCCGCAGGTCCTCTGATCAGCAGTGTGAAGAGCTCGCCACCTTCTTTGTCAGGAAGGTAGAAGACATTTATAAGTGCTTCCCTACGGACCAAGCCGGCCCTCTTGAGGTATCTTGCAACCACACCAACGTAACATTAGAGGCTTTTCCACCGATCCCTCCGGATCAATTACTTGCTCTATGCTCCAAAATCAAGTCAGGCTCTCCGGCCGATCCACTGAAACCTGACCAATTTCGGAAAATTCTATCCACTATCTTACTTCCCTTAGGACAGGTGATCAATGGGTCTCTCAATACAGCGGTCGTGCCTATAGCTTGCAAACAGGCCAGGGTAATACCGCTGCTTAAAAAACCCTCCTAAGACCCAAAAATGCCAGAAAACCTTCGGCCAATCTCCCTGCTACCTTGGGCCGCAAAGATCACGGAGGCTTACATTAACTTCCTCCTCACGGACTACCTGAACTCCAACAACAGATTAGACCCTTCACAAAATGGCTTTCGCCCTGGCCACAGCACAGAGTCGGCGCTCCTGGCTGTGACAGAACATCTCTGGACAGCTTTGGATGCAGGGCAGACGTCGGCACTGATCCTTCTGGATCTCAGTGCCGCGTTTGATACAGTGTCCCACGCCATTCTGTTGCAACGGCTGGAGGAGGCTGGAATTGTGGGCTCAGCCCTGAAGTGGCTCGCCTCGTTCCTTGCTGATAGGATGTTTCAGGTGATAGCCCCCCCCCCTTCACCTCTGGCATCTTTCCCATCAAGCAAGGGGTCCCACAGGGCTCCTCCCTGAGCCCTCTGCTTTTCAACCTATACGTACAACCTCTGGCTATAGTAGCCAAGAGCAGAGGGCTGACCATGGTCTCCTACGCCGACGACACACAGCTGGTGGTGGCTCTCTCGAGCGACTCTAAGCAAGACGCTCTTAAGTTTCAAAGTGATCTTGCGGCAGTCGCCGAGTGGATGACCGCCAACTGTCTCCAACTAAATGCCAACAAGTCAGAGGTGTTGTTGGTGGGGAAAGACCATGGTCAATGGAATGAGCTCTGGTGGCCCAAGAGCCTAGGCATTGCCCCCTCCCCCAAGCAGGCAGTGAAGAATTTAGGGGTTTGGATGGATTCATCCCTCAACTTCCAGACACAAACTAAAAAGGTGGCTGGAACCTGTTTTGGGCTGCTGCGAGGGCTCAAACCGTTCCTAGGTTTCTTTGATGCCCCTACCAGGCAGATCATCATTCAGGCCTTGATTTTGTCTAGACTTGATTACACCAGCTCACTGTATCTGGGAGCTAACAAGACAGAAATACATAGGCTACAGAGGGTACAGAATGCGGCCGCAAGATCTCTCCTCGGTTTGCGCAGAGCTTGCTCTGTGACAAACGCCATTCGCCGTCTCCACTGGCTGCCTGTGGCCAGGCGGATTGAGTTCAAGGCTCTCTGTATAGCCTTCAAAGCCCTGAAATCTGCCTCTCCTGGTATTCTGGCCGACCTGCTTTTACCTTATGTTCCCCCCCGCCAGCTCAGTTCCATGGGACAACACCTGGTGGTGGTTCCCCGGGTTAGGAGGGTTCGCGCCGGAGGTCACTCTTTCCGGAACAGAGCGGCCATCCTTTGGAACACGCTGCCTGCCCACATTCGTGGGCTTAACAATTACCTAGAATTCAGGAAGGCCATAAAAACCTTTCTCTTTCCCACTCCGTAGGCCTTCCCTGGGGCCCCTCCCTGATCTTGTCCACCTCACTGCTGTCAGCGCCGGGACGCCTCTCTGCTGGGGAAGCTGTCGCGCTTTACAAATCCATTAACATAATACATAACATAACATATTGAGGAACATCTCCGAGGGCTTGAAGCTGAGCTTGCCTCCTCTTCTGAAGTCTCAGGGACACAAAGACTTCACCACCAGCTCCCCCTGAATTTCCTTGCTGGGAATTCTACCTGCAGAGAGGTGCCTGCTGTTGTTTTGGGCCCTCTAGAGACTGTGTGTCGCTGGGAGCTGGAAGCGCGACGCAACGAGGAAGAAGCGTGTCGCCGCTGCAGCAGTTTGCCGTCGCATCGCCGAAGAAGCGTGTCGCATTGCCGGAGAAGCGTGCTGCCGACGCAGAGGTTGGCGTCGCATCACCAGAGAAGCGCGTCGCAGGGCCTGTCGCGGCTCAAGAAACCACCGATTTCCCCGCACGGCCGTCGGGTGTGCACACATCGCATCCAAGTTGTTGCATCGCATCAAAGACGCCATCTTGTCGCATCGCACCGTATCGTCGCATCGCATCGAGGCGCCATCTTGTCGCGTTGTAACCGTGACGCAGTAAGAAAAGATGCATCAACTCCCCACACAGTAAGGAAGCGTCGCATCACCTCCCCTGCGCTGCAGTAAGGAACAGATGCCTCCACTTCCCTGAGTGTAAGGAACGGCGCATCAACTTCCCTGCGACCCTTTTGTTTATATTGCGTTACGCATCCAAGGTACTTTGAGAGTAAAGTGTCGCATTTACCATCTACATTGAACTAAGCTATTTCTACCATTTGCAAGTCATATTTTTGAATACTGTATTGTTGATTTTTGTCGTTTGGTCTTGTGTTAAATCTAGATAAAGATTACTTATTTTTCTAAACTGGTGTGGTGTCCATTTGTATTGTTTTCGCTGTATTACTGTATGTGTTCACAAATGCTTTACACACTGCCTCTGAGATAAGCCTGCCTGCTCGTGCCAAGCTACCAAGGGGGTGAGCAGGGGTTATTTTAGGAGTGTAGCCTCCTTACCCTGACTAGAAGCAAGGGCCCCTACTTGGTCAAAGGTACCTACCTCTGCCAACTAGAGACCCCCATTTCTAACACAGACATACTAGATGAAGCCCAGGGTAATGGTGAGCTCCTGCCAGACTTGAGGCTGGCTGAGTTAATGAAGTTCCAGGAGCTGGGTTGACACCGGGAACTTTGCTCCTTGTTTTTCCATCTCCCTGCTACAGTAGTAGTCTTCTCGTGTCACCCAGGAAGGGTGCAGTCAGCGAATGGTGGTGTGGGGGAGATGCACACTTATCAAGGATGGGGCTTGGCCTGCAGCGTCCCTCCAAAGTTTCCACTCATGGTATCGCACTATACCCTTGATACCTGAAAGGGGGCACGATTTTATATTAACATGATAGTACCTCAGGACCATCTGGTAAAAACTGAATGGAATGCCTGCAATAAACTGTATTGTGCTCGAAAAATGTGTTTAATGCCCATTAAGTGAGTTCATTGTAACAGGAATGTCAGGATCCAGTCTCATGGTTGTTTTAAAGACTGCTCCCCTTCTTTCATTTTGCCACGCAAACCATTGACCTCCCAAATGAGGATTTTTAATCGGCTCTCTCGGGGTTCTGTTCCAGGGTTCGCCATGGGGGAAATCTCAAGATTGCCAGCCTGAGTCATGACCCCCTGTTCTGCAATTATTAATTGCGAGTTGCCAGTGTGTTACCATCAAAACGACAGCAATTAAAGTAATTCTACACTTTGAGAACATGAGGCAAACCATATATACTTAAGTGCATTATAACCTCGTGGTAAATGCTAACTTTAAAACTGCTGCTTAGAAACATGTCGTGTTTGGTGTCAAACACCTTGGAATCATACCTCCACACCAGTAACTGGTGTGGGAGGTATGATTCCTCCCTTGTAGAACCACTACTATGGGTCACCGGTCTACCCGGTACCAGCTTTCTCGACCTGGGCAGCACAAAATGGATGCTGCCAGCCACAGACACGAGTCTGCCCTCCTGCTGCTGAGCCACGCTTGAGCAGAGGAAGGCCTGACAATAGGTTTCCTGCCACAGGGAGGTGTGACCACCTCCCAGACAGGCTTTAGTGTATTGGGGCTGCGTGGGTGCACTCTGAGAGTGCCAGAAAGTCTGCACTGGGGGCACATTTGGTGTCCCGTGCATAGTCCAGCTAGAACCAGTTCTGGGAGCTGTTGGCTCCTGCTCTGGCGTGAAACTGGACAAAGGACATGGGTGTAGCCACCCCTCTGTCCTGCCCCTCCCCTATGAGGGTCCCCAGAGTCAGTCCAACCCCTTCCCATGGGTATAAAGTGGGAAACCTGATCACAGGACTTTAGATTATACCTGGACAAGACTCTGCAAAGAAACCAAGTACTTCGATGGTCTACACTTCGCTGGATGACAGAAGAATCTCCCTTGGAGTAAATGAGTTACTCCCCTGCAGCAGCAGGCACCTAAGCGCATCTGACCAGCTTGCATCTCCAGAGCTCCTGCGGACTCCGAAGATTTCTGCAACACAGGAGGTGGGTTCCCTAACGTCCCTGAGGTAGATCTGACCTCTCAGCGATTCTGAGACCAGTATCCCTCATGGGGGCCGTGCAACCCGTACCCCTGTGCACCGCGTCTGTTTGCAAGTGCATTAGCTTCACGACGATTCCTGAGGCTGTGCTTTGGACTCCGTGTAGTCCTGACCCCGAGCAGCATTTGCACCGAAGATCTCCGGCCTCCACTCCACGAGTGCTCTGTGGGCTGGTACTTCGTAAATCCTCTTGAGGACTCCTCGCGATCCCTGGCCCGTTGGCCTGTGGGCCCTGGCGAGGGTCACTTTAATTGTTCTTGGGCTTCCCTGGTTGCTCCAGACGTGCCCTGACTCTCCATTGCTTGGAGAGTCCCCTGGACCTTGCTGGTCCTCACCGTAACCTGTTTCCTCTGCCTGTGTGGGTTGACGTTGCCAAGGCTTGTTGGTGCTCCAGCCGGACACTGACTCCTCAGTCATCGACATCCTTTGTGGGACAGCTCACCTCCGGACCCTGGTCGCCGTCGACGTCTCCTGGTCCCCGTGGCTGCAGAGACAAGCATCCTTACTCTTCACCTGAAGCATCCGACATCGGTGGGCATTCGACTGCCGAGCCCCTGGTCACGTGAAGTGACCCAGACTCTGTCCCCTCGGCTTTCAGGTTCTTCTCACCTCGGATCCAGGCTTGGATTCCACCGGACACTCTTCGCCTTCCTGGCAGCAGTACTTCTTTGCAGCTCTCCATTGAAAACGACGGAGGTTTCCGACACCACTTGACCCCTATGCACCCTGCTCCTCTGGGATAGGTAACACGGGCACCACGGTACTGACAAGGGTGCTGGCCTTTGAACCTCTTATGTTCCAAAGGGTTTGCTTGAAGACCTCTTAGAAGTGTCCTTAATCAGTAATTTTCCAACCGCGACTTTCCCATAGAGTTGCACGGAGCACGCGGTCGTGTTTCCTCACTGCACCCGTCCTCCGTGGGCGCCCTGTGTCACTGCCTTGGGTGGTTCCTTGGGGTCCCAGCAATTCTATGTGTTCTAGGCACTGTGTCTTTTGAAGTCGTTGTTCTTATACCATTTTTAGGTCAAGCCTAGCGCAGCGCGCATGCGCTGCTCTATGGGGAGGCTTCTTGTAAGCACTCCCAACTTCCTACAGACTTCTCCGTGTGAGTTTATTCACATCCACACATTTGATTGGCCATTGCGTGTTGCTTTCAAAAATGAAAGCACGCAAATGGCCAAAGGCGGGGGTATGTCCCGCCTTTTCTGTAAACGTTCACTCCCATGGCCTATAGGCCTCGGGAGCGCGCAGCGGCGCGCAGTGTGCCAGCTGCATTCCAGGATCAGGTTACTAATTAACCCAGCGCGGTCACTTTCACGACCGCGCTTGTTTAATTAGCAGCCTGCGCTCCATGTTTGCACCCCCTCCTACCAAGCTCTCCCACACAGCTGGTTCGGCATAGTCGCTGCGTGGGAACAAAATAAGTCACATTACAGATGACTGCCCTATTTAGAAGGGACGACAGCGTCTGAGGCGTCGCTCCCCAACGAAAGGCAGAGGCGGTGGTGTTCCCTGAGGCTGTTCCTACACTCGCGGCGGCCTCGGCTCTCTGGTGAAACCACTCCCCGGGCCCTGTGCAGCATGTCCGGGCCTCAGCCCCCGTCGCGGGCACCATCTCCTTGTCGTCCTCTTCCTCTTCGCTGCTCTCGCGCCCGAGTTCAGCCGCCCCGCTGCTGCTGCACCCCCCTCCACCCCCACCTCCACCACCTCCACCTCCCCCGGCCCTGGGCCCAGAGCCCCCCGCCCCGACAGCCTCCGCTGCCCGCACACCCGCACGGAGACTCGGCCCTGAACCAGCAGGAGAAGGAGCTGCAGCGCAGGCTCTGACGCCTCTACCGGGCCGTGGATGAACAGGAGACGCAGCTGCCTGGAGACCCAAGGACAAGTTCAGCTACATCGGCCTCTCGCAGAACAACCTGCGGGTGCACTATAAAGGTACAGAGCCAGGGGGCACATACCCATACTCCTCACCCCTTCCCCACTGGGCACAGGCCTCATACACCCCACTGGGCCCCGGATAGAAACTACAGCCCAAGCAACGCTTCCTATGGCTAGGACAGGCCCACTCGCCACCCTATGGTCTACCAGACTGGGACTGCGGGCTAAGCAGGGCCTCGAACTCCATGGGCCGCTTCAGAGTGGCACTGCACGCCATGTCCGCAGCCGCTTACAGCAGCCCCCCCTCCCTCGCCGCTCCCACTGGCGCGCCTCTGACTACCCCTTAACCCGATTGCCACCTAAACCCAACTCCGCATTGAAACACTCCTCCCGACCCTTTGTGCGTCACCCCAGGCCAAACACCCGGTCTGTGGCACTCCGAGAAGACCAAATCATCTGTGCAGTATCGCCGTATGTTGAGCCGCTCCAAAGTCGGCAGCTCCGCACATAGGGCCACCTCGCTTCCACCTAGGTCCCCGCATTTGCTTACGGTTGCCCAGAGGGCCCCCGTTGACCAACTTGCAACTCCCCAAAATTCATCCCGCATCCCGAGGCACCGTCCTCCCTCACCAGCAACACCCCCCCCCTCAAGCCCTTCACCTCGCCAAACCCCACCACACTTCACAGCCACCCGCACCCACCCCCTGGAATCAACCCCACCGTGCCCAGACTGATCCTTTAGTATGCTCAACCCAGCGCTAAGCCTGTGATAAGCACCACAACTCCCGTCCTGCAACCCCCAACCCCAGGATGCACACCTCCCCACACAGATCACCCCGCAACCCTGATGCCCTCGGAGCCCCACATAATACCCACGAATTGCAAACTTCAAACCACCACCAAGCCAGCCCCAGAACCAACACCCCAGCCCTACTATCCTCACACATCATCCACCTACTCTCCCGCAAGTCTTATACTTCAGTTTATTTTTACTTATAAGGTCCCAAAGGTGAGACCTATTGGCTATGCCAATGCTTGTTTTAGTATATGGTTCGGTCTCCCCCTGGAGCCCGCTGAGTATTGTGCTACTTACAACTGTTCTATTGATTAAGTATTGTGTGCTATATGTTCTAATCTCGTGTCGAGATTAGTAGAGAGTGTTTTAGTAATAAATACATATTTTTACATAACTACTGTGTGGTTCTCCTTTCATTTAGTCATTCAAGAAGTTATAAACTGGTAATACAAGCTGCTTTACATTCCTTCAAGACTTAGCCTGAAGGCTGCTGTCCATAGCTACCACTAGGATAGCTTTCTATAAAGGTTATCTTTGACCTAATCACCATAAGGGTCGTTGGACTGGTGCAAGGTGCCCACTTTAATTAGTGGACAGCATATACCAGGCCAACTTCTCACACCACCTGACCTTCGTTGCGCCTGGCCAACCTGTATAGGGGTTTACGTCTCCTAGAGTAGAGCCAGACGAGATCAGTCAGCCACACCAACTTTTTTAGATCCCTACGGATTATCACTTGCAGTTTCGCTGAGTGCAGGTCTCTGGTGGGGGTATCATCATATTAAGGATCTGACCATGGTTGAGTAAGAGGGGCCTTCAGGATTGCAGATCTGGAGCAGTTCCTGTCTGAGTGCTTAGGACACTTCCATCGGTGGCAGGTCGGCTGCAGACTTTGAACGCTCACCAACTGGAGGTTGGCTCTCGTGCATCCTGGTATTCTGTTTCTCCTCTTCTGATTCCCACTCACCCTCAGAAGTCTCAAAGAAGAATAAGTGGGATTCGAAGATGACCTTCAGCTTGTTGTGGCAGAGGAGTGTATAGTGGATGTGCATGGTCCTGTAGCTTTCTCATAACCCATTCGAACGCTCTTCATTGTTGCTGCACTATCATTCTTGAGATCTGGGAAGAGCACAGTCCGCCGTTGTGGTGGACACAGCCCTGTTCACAGGTGAATTGGAGAATTACATCCATGTTTTTATAATTCAGAAAGTGGGATATCATTGGGTGGAGAGAAACGCTCTGGGGAAGCCTCTGTAAGAATGCCCAGTGTGCATGTTATTAGCATTCAGACCAGCCACTCAACAAACCTCACATTTGGTGAATCCACAGTACGAGCAGCATTCCCCAATTCATGAACCCTTCCCTCTCCTAGCCCACCCCTTTCCACTGCCATCCTCAATCCTTCGTGCTTCCCCCTCCATCATCCTGGTCTGTTTTCTTCCCCTGTTCTGTACCTGTTAACCAAGCTGTGACATTTTTCTGCTGTTGTACCATAAAGTAAGATACATTGAGTTAGGAGTTTTCTAGAATCTTTAACATTCTAAGTCTCTTTGAACATGACAGCTCTTTAGAGTCTTTGCTAGAACAAAAATACGTCTTGAAGCTGGCTGCATTGTTCAGTAAAGTCTTTCGCCTTGCCTTTGGCACTTTTTAATAGTTTTTCCATCCCCAAGAGCCAACTTAGGGGTATATTCACAAGAACGTACGCTAAACATCCCCAAAAAATGTTAACGCAACTTTACACATCGCAGGCCATCGCGGGAAAATAACCCTGTGTAAACGTGGAATTCACAACACGGCGGTACCATGCGATAGCCTTCCGAAACCGCGGCCAATGTCCGTGATACAACAACCGCGACCGTGATAAAAACACAAACCTCAACGCAAAAAAACATGCGATGGGCCAAACCGCGATGAGGAAATCAGCGATAAGCAGCGCCAGGTCTGCAATACACACACGGCAGGTGGGAAAATCACTACAAAAGTAGAAAAAACACAAAATAACCAACACCGAAGCACCATGGAGGCAGCCGGAGCAGGCGCAGAGGACGAGCGGAACCCCACAAGCACCTAGGACGACCAGCCTGGGACCTCGGGGACAGGGAAGGGCAAGGACAAGAAGAAGAGGAAGACGAAGTTCAGTCCGCAGGAAAGCAGGATCCTGGACAAGGAGGTGATGGAACACCATCAACAACTGTGCGTCACCTCCAACGTGTCATTGGGCACCAAAAATGGAATATGGCGGTCCATCGTGGACAAGGTGAATGCCGTCGGAGAGCACAAGCGGTCAATGGACGAGGTCAAGAGGTGATGGATTGACATCAAGCGCAAAACCAAGGAGAAACACGCAGGCAACCAGAAGGCAGCAATGCAGACTGGAGGTGGGAGCCCAGCGCCACATCTGGAGCTGGATGACATGGAGGAGCTGGTGTCGACAGTCATCAGTGTGGAGACTGTGGCAGGAGTCGGGGGACCGGACACTGCTCGACATGACACAACACAACAGCAACAGGGTGAGTAACCACCAGGTACTGGGGGGACGGGGGGAGATGGCCACAATGGCACACATGCACAATCAAGCAGAGCACAGTGCACACCCACAATGACTCTGGATCATGGTCCTGATCCACAGACTGTCACAATCTACAATGCCATGCTGTCTGAATGTGAACATGTACCATGCGGCTACATACATGTGGACACATTGTAATGCTATATTGGACAAAAAAGGGGGGCCCCTGAATATGAGATAAATGCCTCGTCAGGGAATTACAATGTAGGGAAAAAAGGGGGCACCTAGGCAAGGTGCATTCAACACATAACAGGGATATCAACAACAGATAATCTTAGAAGTTACATGACATATGTTGAGCACTTGACACACCAATATTCTTTATATTTCTTTTATTTTTTCACTTGGTTTTGATGATATAAATATCTACTTATTTTTTACATAAAAAATTATCATTTCAATTATTATCACTTGTTAAAAACACATAGTTTAGTGTACATACATACAAGATATGGTGCGGATGGAGGCGGAAAGGATGGCAGCCACCGCTGCACATCAGCAAAATGTAGCTGGGATCTACCATGCCCTGCAGATCCTCATCATGGCATTGCTGCCACAAGGCGTGGCGCAGATGAATGCTGCTGCCCCCACACCATCCACATCTCCGCCCCCTGGTGTGTCAGTGCCTCCCAGTGCGGCAGGTGTCTCCAGTCCGGCACCTAATGTGTCACTGCCACACAGTGCTGCTGACAATCCACCTCCGGCCCCTGATGAGTCAGTGGCACACAGTGCTGCAGCCGGAACTGCAACACCCACAGGTGGGGCAGAGCACACATCCGAGGACGTGGATGGGAATGAGATCAGAAGGAGGGACTAGCATTCATTTCCGCCACCTGGTCTGTTGCTGCCGCACATAGCCCCATGACCTTGCACTGACCCCCGATACACTCTGCTGCACTCACCTTGGACCGCTACATGGACTGCCATATCCTGTTTGATGACCAATGACACGGCGACCAGACTGCGGACTGTACCCTTCCTCTTCCGCAGTACTTGTCAGACCCGGATGGACTCTGGCTGGCCCTCCACGGGCCCATATTGTGAAGTGGGGTTGGCATGGCCCTGTACTGCTCCCTGTACTGCAAAACTCCACTAGATGTGCATTAAACATTCAGAAACGCACTGCTGTGTCATGTCTTACATCATTCATGTATGAATGTGTGGATGAATGTAGGGACAGTGATTCCCCCTAACGTCAATGATGCTCATCCAGTGGGATTCCAGTCACAGTGTGCTACATTGCCGATTGCGTTCCGGGTGCCGTAGACACTACAACAGGGACACACGCATTAGTCACTTCCTTGTCCGGACATGGACTGAACCACGCCCAGAGCCCCCGAGTCATTGTTGCAAGCCCTGCGCTGGTCCGGCGTACGCCAGGCCAGACCACTCCGCTTACGCTACGAGGGGGGGGCCCACATAGCTACATGTCGCAGGCTTCCACGCTAGTGGTCTGCAGGTCACTGGTCTGTTGTCAGCATGTCACGGCCACTCCCTGAGGGCAGGTTTGCACACACACCACACCCATCCGGCACAGGCGTCACAGGCCATGTGAGCCCGCCAATATAAGGGGCCGACAATGTCACATTCCCCACTGCCGGTGGTGACTGGATGACGGACGTTCCACGATTCTCAATCATAAAGGGCCCATGAGTTGTTGCGCACAGGGTTAGTCTCACCCGAAGCCTTGCGGCCGTCACGGGTCTACCACCACGTGGCGCTGACTGGGGTTGCACAGGGTTAGTGGCACCCGAAGCCTTGCGGCCGTCACGGGCCTACCACCACGTGGCGCTGATTGGGGTTGCACAGAGTTCGTGGCACCCGAAGCCTTGCAGCCGTCACGGGCCTACCACCTCGTGGCGCTGACTGGGGTTGCACAGGGTTGGTGGCACCGAAATTGCTGAGCGGGTGTGCAGCCTGCGATGATGACGTGTGCACTGATGTGGTCTCTGCCATTGATGCCTCAAGACTCAGCGTCATGTGTGGGACCTGCAAGGGCCGCGGTGCGGGTCCGCATGATGTGGACCATGCCATGGTGGCGGGACCGGGGCCTGGCGCTTGCACGGGCACGTGGTGTGCCCACTGGTGGACACACCGTTGGCGGCAGGTGAGCAGTGGGGCCTGGGTGCGCAAGTACGGACAGCCAGCGCTGGCCGGCGGGAGGGGGTAGGGTGCGGCTGCATGTGTGCGCAGGGACGGACAGGCGTTGTTGTCGTGTGCAGTGAGATGGACTCTGCCATGATTGACTCTGGCCTTGATTACAGATTGCAGATCTGGTGGCTTGCAGTGTATACCGGCACGTGGTTGGCGACACACCGGTGGCAGCAGGTGAGCAGTGGGGCCTGGGTGCGCGTGGGTGGCAGTGTCCCTCCCTCTCTCTCTCTCTCCCTTCCTTTCCTTCTCTCTCTCTCTCGCTCTCTCTCTCTCTCTCCATTCCTTTCCTTCTCTCTCTCTCTCTCCCTTCCTTTCCTTCTCTCTCTCTCTCACTTCCTTTCCTTCTCTCTCTTTCTCTCTCTGCCTTTCTTTCATTCTCTGTTTCTCTGTGTCTCGCTCCTTTGATGTGCGCATGACACACGTTCTGATTTTGTGCTTTATTTTCCAGGCTGTGACATCGAGATTGTCCCAGACGGACCCGACAGGAGTCTTCCGCGTTGGTGTTTTTTGTTGTATTTCAATAAAGTTTTTGGTTGTTACTTCAATGATGTGTGACTGTTTCTCGTTCTTCTGACCACACATGTGTGTTTCTTTTTGTCATTGTGCGACACCATGTGTTTTTTGTGGCTCTTGTGTCGTGCACGGTATGTGTTTGTCTGGGGGAAGGTCCGGGAGGGGGGCCTGGGAGTGGTGGCGGTGGGTGTTGTGGCCCTCTTGGGTCTCCGAGCTGCATGATCATTGGCTCCATGGCATCTGTGGGTCTTCCGATGTGGTTCTGGGCTGGGCTCCCTTTCGTGCTGCAGGTAGTCGTCCTGCTTAACACCAGCATAAGGCAGGTGTTAATTCCCTGCTGCTACCGCGGCTTATCGCCTGTTTTTGGTTTGCATCGCAGATCTGGCAGTTCGTTGTGAAAGTGGTGTTGTGGTTTTTTCGTGAGTTTTTGCACGGGAACGCCTACTCTGCATCTCATTAGGGTTAGTTGGTGGTGTCACCCGTGGAGATAAATATCGCGGGAATACTGGCGATGTCTGCAGTTTGCACCCGCTTGTGAATGGGGCGTTAAATCTATCTCCACTTTTGATGCGTTAAGGTGGCGATAAATCGGCGATAAGTCCTTGTGAATATACCCCTTAGCCTTTCAGTCCTTCGGAGCTCTGTATCGACCAGCTGCTGTCCCCAGAGGGAGAGAATCGTTTGCTTGGTGTCTAACAGGAGATGAGGCATCCTTTCCTCCCCCCCACAAGGGTCCACTACTGGTGCCACAAGTTTCAACTCTGGGTGTCTGGTGAGGTCCCCCCGCCCCCTCCCCCCTTAATTTGTTTGTCATTGCCAAGACTGAATTCCAGAATGGTTTTATCTTGGGGGCAAGACCATAGGATAGAAGTTAACATACCCTTCTCTCTACATTCCCCCAACAATGGGAGTAACCCCCGTCTCATCTGGATTAGCTGTGCTGGGATGTAGTGCTACCTATATAGAATTGTGAGCGTTATTTCTGTATCCCATGTGTGTGCGGCAACATTTGTCACATGGAGTCAGATGTCCTCCTACTGGTCAGTGTCTAGGGTAATGTGCAGCTCTGTTTCCCAGGCATGTTGTAAAGCACATTTATTGTCCTTGCATCTGATATTGAGGATGTTATATATTTGAGAGGAAGCATGGGTATCTCCAGTGCATATCAGAAGGTATTTTTCAACGGGCTTTAGGCCTCTAGTCTCCCCTTTTTTGATCTATGTATTAACAAGCTAATAGCGCAGTTGTAAGTATCGAAATCGCTCACATTTTTGGGAGCGCGTATTGATTCTTAGTTGTTCAAATGATTTGATGGTGCCTTTCTCAAACATATCCCCGAGTGTCTTGCCTCCCCTCCTAGACAGTGGTTATAAGCCGGTCTATCTAGGCTGGGGGTGAAATCAGTGTTTCCCCGTAGTGGTGTGAAAGGTGAAGGAAAAGGGGTGGGCTCCTTCCATGTCGTTAGTTTATCCCATATCGCTAGTGTAGCTGTTGTTACTGGAGATTTGTAAAGCATGTTAGTCCTCTGCGCCTTACACCTCCATGGTATCTCCCAGATGCTGCCATAGTGTGGTCTGTCATACCCAGCCTTTCTCTGGCTCAGGCCTGGTCCATTAGAATGCGTAAGCATTTAGGATCGCCAGTCCCCACTGCAGTGCTTGAGTGGACATTGACACTTTGCCAGTCTCTCTCTTTTGCCTTGCCAAATATATGACTAGCAGATTGACTGGAGGTCTGCAATATAATCTTTTAGGTTTTGGAGGACCAGTGCTTGGAAACCTATAAAATTTTGGGGAGAGTTGTAATTTTGCATGCTGCTATTCTACCTAGGGTATGACGATGCCACTGGAATCACGATGTACCTGGCTAATTAGCCCTTATTAGGGCGAAACAGGTCCTGGGATGCTTGTATTCTGGTTCAGGGAGGACCTAACATGGCAGATCGAGCTGGTTTGTTCCGACTGGAGCAGGTTCAAGGCCGATTTGCATATGACTAGGTCCAAACTGAGGTAGCATGATGGGTGAAAAATGATAGATTGGGGTGCGGCCTGACGATTGCCAGTAGCTAAGATTAATTCAAGCATTCCTTCCTTCACGTAAGGCAATACAGGCTGGCGTTACTACAGCATTCAACCTTCTAAAAAATTGAGCCAAGTAACTTTTCAAGACCTACAGGTAAGCCTTGCGACCCATTCCCCGTCATCCCTTCTCAATTTTCTGGGAGAACTGTATTGTCAGACATCAAGAAAGCATACTTGTGGAAAAAAAGCAAGATGGCGGCCACATAGACGCACTGCGGACGCGCTCTCCCGAGGTCTCCAACACCCCCCCCTTGCTCCTGCTACACCGTGCACAGATACCGGATTCCGGGCGGACGAACAGACGGCTGGCGTTGCTCTCTCTACACGCGAGTGCTCGCGGCATGATTATCGGACCCCCGTTGTGGAGAGAAGGGAGGATTAGGAACTGGCGGTCACTGTTTGTGCCTGCTGTACGTCAGTGTCTTGGTGTCCTTGGCTGGTGGGCGGGACACATCAGGAGCGTTACTCGATTGGTGGCTGGATCTAGCTTCTGTACTGCCTGGGTGGTTACAGGCACTACAATGCCACCAAAATCGGCAAAGACACAGAAGGATAGAGGAGAAGGATTGACTGCAATTAGTAGACCTGCTACACGCATTCCGGCTGCCAGACAGGATTCAGCCCACGAACAGCCTACTGCAGGGACAGGTAAGACAGCAGATGTCCTAGCGGGGAAGCATATATCCGGCAATACGGGTGCTGGGAAAAAGAGGACTCAAGCCGCTTCTAATGGCATCAGGATAGGGGCTGGCACGGAGGAAGGGGTTGGTGGACTTGGTAACGAAGGTTTATTTACACCGCAGTCCTCAATTACTGACTTTTTAACAACAAGCATTCGGGTAACCCCCATATCAGAAGGATCTTATTGAAAAACCAACAGACTTGGGGGAACTGGATGCGGCACCTGGAGCACAGGCAGGGGAGGCCCTGGCAGGAGATAGAGACCCAGATGGCACAGGCGAGTCTCAGCAATTTGCACTGGCAGTGACGGTGGCAGTGGTAGGAGGAAGCAAAGAGGAATGCCATAAGTCACTCGGCACTGAGCAGTTTGGAGCAGCAGCTGTGACTGATACCACCCTGGATGGGGTGGATAAATTCTTCTCCCTGACTGATGGCTCGGAGTCTGACGCCCCTAATTCATACAACAGTGAAACTAGTGGGTCTAACTCTATAACCTCAGAGTCCAGCACGCTGGAAGCACCAGAAACTGCGCTTAAACGCTTGAAGCATCATAGGGGCCATAAATGCAGTACTGAACCTCGGAACCGAAGAACAAAGAAATTAATAAGTAGTAACCTGAAATGGGATTATTCCCATATAAAGATGGTTGGAACTCCGACTGAACCACTAGTTGAATCACTAGGTGTAAATGAATATGGAACAGTTACCCCACAGCTTACTGACACTGTGCCCTTAAATCCTGAGCTAAGTCTAATATTGGAGTCCATAAAAGAACACCGGGCAGAGACACGGGCAGACAGTAAAAGGGCAAGGCATGCCACAAAAAATTGGAAGGGGCTGTGCGGAAGGTCGGGAAGGCATGCTCTGAGATTGGGGAACGTCTGAACCACGTGGAGGATAGGACAACGGCCTTGGAGGTGGATGTCACCAAAATAAGAGAGCAAACCAAGATGCACGAGTCCCAATTAAGTGATGTACATTGGAAGCTCGAGGACATGGAGAACCGACAGCGCAGAAATAATCTTCGGTTTCTTGGTATAGATGAAGGCAGGGAGGGGAGGATATACGCTCCTACATGCTGGATCTGCTGAAAACATCTTTCCCCGAATTGACAGGATGGGACTGGGCAAAGGAAGTTCAAAGAGTACACAGGTTCCCGATGACCCGTAACAAGGCAGCACAAGATGGTAGAAACCCAAGTCAGGCACGAGCTATCCTGGTTTTTTTGGGAACTTTTTGCTCCGCCAGGCAATATTTGAAAAGGCACGCCCGGATGCAAGACGGACATATCAAGGGTCATCATTCTTCGTGCGCCCCGACTTCTGCCATGTTACAGTAGAACGGCGGTGGCGCCTCCGGCAGGTCATTAAGCCTTTTCAAGACGCTGGCTATGAAGCATACTTATTGGCTCCAGCCAGACTGAAAACTATCGTCCGGGGCTCTGTTAAATTTTTTACTTCAGAAATCAAGGGCAAAGAGCACCTGTGCCAGTCTATAATGGGCAATGGCAATGTATAAAATTTGGGGGTAGTATTTAAGAATTCGTTAAGGATTGCTCAGAGGTGGATTTAGCTATAACCTATATTGCATTAGTGGTGTTTTTTTGGGTTGTTTTTTGGTGGGAATAAGGGGGGCTTACATCTGGAAGGGGAGGGGAGCCCCGCATTGCTGACCTGTGGTCTCCATCACACAGACCAGTTGGTCTGGCTGCTTTCACTAGAGGGGGAGGTGGGAGGGGGTGGGGAGGCTTGGGGGGGTGGTGTCAGAGAGGGTGGGGGTTGGGGGCAGGGAGGGGGTGGAGGTTGGTGGTGTGACGGTATGATATTCAATATACAGCAAGTGGATGCATTTGTATTTGTATTTGTGATGACGGATTCTTTTTCTTTAAAAAACGAAGATATTGTGTACATGGATTTTATAGTGGAAATGGAGTAGTTAGTACTGTTTCAGGCTCTGTGATAAGGATAGAATGGAGGAGTAAGGCTCTCTCCTTAATAGGGTTTTTTTCGTTGGTGGCAGCAATAATCTTTAGGCACTATGGCTAGTTTGCGCATTGCATCTATTAATATTTGCGGGTTAAATGATAAGGCCAAAAGAAGGCGGGTACAAGAAGAGCTATGCTTTTTAAGAGCGGATGTGTATTGTTTACAAGAAACTCATGTTGCCAGAGAAGATAGGGCCCTGCTGAATACTTTCGGCCTAAAAGTTGTCTGCCATACGACACAAGAAACTAGGACTAGAGGTGTTGCGATCTTAGTAAAAGGGGATTCTATTACCCCTGGCCGCAATACAGCAGATAAGCTGGGTAGATGGGCTTTATTGGAATGCAAGGCCGGCAGAGGCTCTTTCACATTATGTACAATATATGCCCCAGTTTTGGATGATCCTAGTTTGTTTAATTTCTTGGCCGCTGAGCTTCCATTATGGCCCGGACCACTTGTCATCTGTGGGGATTTTAATCTAAATGGATCAAGGGGGGTTGTGTAATAATGAAGAGGGCTATGGAGGGCGTAAGCCGCAATCGTTTAAAGCCCTGGGGCACCTACAGAGAGAACTAGGGCTGGTTGATGTTTGGGCATCACTAAAGGCAACGGACCCTGGATATACTTTTTATTCGGCTCCTCATGGCAGCTTTGCCAGGCTAGATTATTTCTACACCTCACCCATATTGATCAGGGGGCACAGGTTGATTTATATCCTAGAGCAGTGTCTGATCATAATCCGATTATTTTTGAGTTTGTAATTGCAGGGCTGGTTCGTGCACCTAGAAAGTGGACATTTGAAAGGGGCTGCTCCTGGATCATGATTATGTTAAACACATGAAATCCTGGATTGGGCTTTTTTTAAACTAAATAACGGAAGTGCGGATGTAGGAATAATCTGGGACTCATTTAAGGCGGGGGTAAGGGGCGAAACCCTGAGTTTTAGCATCAATAAACAGAAGAAGGCGTGTGGACGCAGCAGAGAGCTTTATCAAATGCTAAGCTGCCTGGAAACCAATTTAATTAGTACTGTTAAAAATGGGAAAGACTCAGCCCCTGTTTTAAACGAGATAGCTGTTATCAAGGCTCGCCTGAATGAACATTTTGTAGAGAAAACGGCGGGAAACTCCTCTCTAAAGAGCAGGACCGCTACGAATATAGCGAGCGTATTGGGCGGTTCCTAGCAGTTAGGGCACAACAACAGAGGACGGTTGGTAGTATTAGCAAGGTTAAGAATCTGCTTGGAAACATAGTTACAGATCCCGGGGAAATTAGAGAGGCTTTTAGGGGTTTTATGCCAATTTGTATAAAGACTCCTCGAATCTGGGCCCCAAGCTTTTAGATAATTGCTTGGTAGACCAGTCTGGCTTGGTCACAGATGAGGAGAGACTAATGCTTGGGGGAGTAATTTCATTAGAGGAGTTACAGGCTGCCTTGTTTGCTTTACCATCGGGGAAGGCGGTAGGAGCAGACCATATCCCACTAGAATTCTATAAAGTATTCTTCTCAGAAATTCAGCAGGAGCTGCTGAGTCTTGTAAATGGTGTTAAAACCGGGATTTCGCCTCCCAGGACATGGGGTATCGCTAACATAATCATATTCTTAAAGAAAGGCAAAGACCCAGTTGCCATGGGTTCGTATAGACCAATCACGTTGCTTAATAGCGATGTGAAGGTATATTCTAAAATCTTTGCCACTCGATTAGCTGGGGTCATACACCAGCTGGTATTTGAGCAGCAGCATGGGTTTATTCCGAGTAGGGGGACAACTGACCACATTCAGAGGGTTATAGCTTTATTTGATGCAACTGAAGTTTTGGAAAAACCAATGGGGGTGGTCTTACTCGATGCAGAAAAGGCCTTCGACCGTGTGTCATGGGCCTTTTTGTGGAAAGTACTGGAAGACAATGGCCTGGGAAAAGACTTTATTGGGGCAATCCGGGCAATGTATAACAAGCCTATAGCCTATTTGCAAATAATGGGACAAGAGTCTGAACCCTTTCTAATAGAGAGGGGAACGAGACAGGGATGCCCTATGTCTCCTTTGTTGTTTGCCCTATTTATTGATCCTTTGCTCAGGAGACTAGAGTCATCACCGGATATTGTTCCTGTTAGCTTACACGGCTGGGATACAAAAACATTGGCGTACGCCGATGACATCGCCATCATTACTAGTGACCCAGATAGGGCATTGCAGGCAGTGGAGGAGATGGCAGAAGAGTTCGGTATAAGGTCGGGGTTTTTGTTAAACAAGGCTAAAACACAAGTTTTGATTAACAGCCATACGTTGGCTTCTGATAGTAGGATCACAAGCGAAGCTACTTATTTAGGTATATGCATTACCCCTAAGGTGGGGCGTATAATTGATTTAAATGTGATCCCTATTTTGGAGAAAGCCAAACAGGATTTTGAACGGTGGGACAATTTGAGACTATCTATAATGGGAAGATGCAACTTAGTTAAGATGGTTTTTCTTCCTAAACTGCTATATGTGTTTCGAGCTGTTCCATTGGAATTCAACAATGAGTGGTTTAAGAAAATTGATAGATTAGTAGCAAGCTTTGTATGGGCATATGGGAAAACCAGAAGAGCCAATGTCTTTATGTGTTTACCCAGAGAGAGGTGGATGGGCACTCCCGAACTTCAGACTATACTACCTTGCTGCTGCTATGCAATGCTATAAGGTATTGTTTAGCACTCAGGCAATGGAGCATGGCGCTGGTAATCATGTACCATCCATCTATGAGTTATTAATTGGTAATGCTGCTCATGGATGTTTAATGACGTTTTTGAGCCTAGCTATTTTAAGCGAACCCGCTTTAAGACTCTGTATGATGCATATAGGAACTGGGCGATGGTTCGGAAGAAGATTGGGGTAGGCAGGTACAGCAGATATACTCCCCTGATCCAGAATGAACAACTGCCCTGTATATTTCATGATAGCTGTTTTAATAGATGGGGCAATCACGGGATTGGCAGGCTTGGAGACCTCCTTGCTGGGAATTTGCTGGCACCCTTTGATGTGATTTGCAGGAAATTTAATATCGGGCCACGAGATTTTTTAAATACCTGCAGATCAGGGATTTTTTCAAAAAAAGATTGGGGGAATAGCTGGCTTCGATCAAATACCTTTGTTGGAAATGATGGTAAAGAAGACCGCCCCTTCCATTTCTCAGATATATGGCTGTTTGATGGAACTGGTCCCTGATGATTTGGAGAAACAGTGTGGGAAATGGCAGGAAAGATTTGAGCTTGCCGACTCCGGCTTTTTGGAATCACTGCAGTTAGGGGCACAATGGTGTTTGCTTCGAATCTGCAGTCACAACATTATAAGACGTTGTTTGATCTTTATGTAACTCCAGCAAAGATTGCGAAATGGGGCGGCGTGGCGGGGACAAGGTGACCTAGATGTCAGGCGCTGGAGGCGGATCTGGTTCATATATTTTATTCCTGCTCCTGTTTAAGACTGCTAGAATTGGAAATCGTGGGCTTTTTGGGGAGGTATTGAAAAGCAAAATCACTCCGTCTCCGCAACTAATGTTATTTGGTGTGGATAAGACAGTCTCGGGACCTGGGTTGGAAATGCTTTTTATTGCAATGATTGTTTTTAGATTGTGTATATCCTCATCATGGCTAGATAGCTTACCTCCGACCTTTCAGCAATGGAAGGGGCGCATTTTATATGTATATCATTTTGAAATGGCTCTGTATACTCGCAAGGGCATTCAGGCTAAAAAGAAGGGGAGGAAGATATGGGGAGCCTTAATGACATGGTTGGATGCGTTCCAATAAGTACTTGCTGTTAAACCTCAGAGTCTGACTATCACCTGGACTGTATGATGAATTAGTACTGCTTTTCGTATCTTTGTACATTAATTATATTTATTAACATGTTAAATTCATAAGCTGCTATTTATGTATTTATGTACACTTGCTGTGATTGTATTTGTATTGTTTTCTGAGAAAAAAAAAAAAAAAGAAAGCATACTTGTTGGCTTAAGGCCTGCTTCTACCACACCCTCTTAATGAATTTAATTTAATATCTAAATCCAGAGTGCTGATAAGGGAATGTATGAGTGCTCTGTTTTTATGGCAGATCTCACATTGGAGACCCACACCCTCTTAATGGAGAACGCATTCTTAGAACCCAGGGCACCCCTAAAGCAGGTCTCCAAGGTGAGACCTGCCACAAAAACAGAGCACTCATAAATCCCCTTATCAGCACCCTGGATTTAGATATCTTGTTATGAATGGAATCCTTGATGTCGGTACTGCCTCCCCCTTTTACATGACCTAGCCCCCCCACCCCCCATTTCAAGTTACTCAGACTTGAAGGCCCAACAAAGGGGGAAGAGACGTCGACATCATTTTCAGAGAGATCTTATATTCCACTCCTCAGCTGGTGCGCAGTTCACAGGCATGAGCACTTTCTTGAGCTGCAATCTTCTAAACCCCCTTAAGGATAATGTTATACTACAACCCCCCCTCCCCCCCCACACACATAGCACCAGAGTGTTTCAGTCGACGCTCCTTCGGGACATGCTAGTGGTAGGAAATTTGAACATATGGGCGAAAAGCTCTTCATACAATCTGAAGAGGCAAGTTGGAGCAAAGCTATTGAGACTATATATCCTTTAGGCAATTAATGACCTTCCTCACCTCCCAGTGCAGGCCATATCCTTGAACTCAACTTTACCAACACTGACAGAGTGGACTCGGTCAACTCTCTCCCATCCCCTGGTGTGATCTCTTATCCATTACTTTCACAATAAAGGGAATAATCCCCCCCCACTACTCCCCCCCCCCATCCCCGGTAGTTAAGTCCTGCATCATAAAATGTGATTGACACAAAATCAGTATAAAATCACAAACGCTGATTTTAAAAGAGAAGTAGCCACCATGGTTACCCCTCCTCCTGCTGCACTCCTAGACATTGCCCCTGACATTGAATCTCAATGGAAGAGTCAAAACAGCACCATTAGTGATACCTTGGACGCCCCGGCGCCCTCCCAGGTCAAGCAGGTTAAAGTCGAATACCGCAGCTGCCCCTGGTTTTCTGACCTACTCAACACCAAGAACATTACTCTCCAAAAGCTTGAAAGAGCCTGGAGAAGGTCCCATAATCCCCTGGTGTTTAATGCCAATCACACACCAATGAGGGAATATAACCATCTGAACCGCAAAGTAAAAACATCTTTCTACTCCCAGAGGATGCCCTCTACCCCCAATAATAGTAAGACATGTTTCAAAACTATAGAATCTCCATATAACCCCTTAGTCATAATAGAATATCTCATACAGTCTCAACAACTAGGAGACAAGCAAGGCGCCTTCTTTGAGGCAAAGATCGAAAATCTTTGCAGTAAACACCCAGGGCCCTTCCCTTGGCACCCCCTCTTAGCCTCCATGGTTCGCCTACTCGCCTTCTCCCCCATTACTATGGATTTCTATAGTAAACTCACCAGTAAACATCCAGGCTCCCTGCATGACATATGCCCTGCTGCAATCCTCAAATCAAATAGATGCACCCTAGCCCCGAATTTAAGTCATTATTGAATCCATCTCTCAGAGAAGGTACTGTCCCCCAAAGCAATTGTTAAACCACTTTTAAAAAAAGATGAACTGCACCCTCACAAACTAGACTGCAAAAAGACTGCAACTGGGTAGCCTGTCCCTACCTCGGAGATTGCACTGTAAAATCTGATATTGGCTTACCTAGTATTCAGCTGGGTGATACAGGTAACTTCCTGAGGGCTTTCCTACTGAATACACGTTCTATAAAAAAACACGAACTCGAAATTTATGATCTTTTAGCCGACTCCTCCCCTGATCTGTTGTTTCTTACAGAAACATGGCTAACGGAAGCCTCCAACCCCACTATTGCGAACGCGATTCCCCAGGGTTACCAGATCCTGAGGAAGGACCGTCCCACTGGGAAAGGCGGAGGTTTAGCCTTAATCTTCAGGAGTTCCCTTTGTTGTGTGCCTTTAGCGATCATGGAGATAGAGGGGGCCGAGAGTTTGGGTTTCCTTCTGACCATCTCGGCCCATCAATCCATTGCGGGAGTAGTAATATATCGCCCTCCCGGACCGGCGAGGAATTTTCTGGAGTCCATCAGCCACGCCATATCTCCCATAGCGGCCAAATACAGCCATTGTCTGGTCCTCAGTGATTTTAATATCCACATGGACAAGTCCTCTGATCCTGATTCCATGAGGTTATGTGAATCCCTTGATATTCTTAACCTGACCCCGTATGTCTGTCTTTCTACCCATGACAAAGGACACACATTGGACCAGGTTTTTTCATCAAACCAGATTCAAATTGATGCCCCCCTCGCTCTAACCTGGTCAGACCATTACCTGATAGGTTTTAAAATCTGTAGAGCGCCAGTAAGGTCTCAATTACTAGGCAACTCCAGTGTCAGCTATAGTTTTAGGCCCTTTCATTTGATCTCACCAGAGGCAATACAGTGCGCCCTGAGTCGCCTCCCGATTCCCTTGTGTGGCAACCTAGAACAGGACGTGCAGTCCCTAGAGGGTTGGCTACAACTCTGGGCCCTGGAACTTGCCCCCCCCTCCATGAGGGCTGCTAAATCTACCCGAGTTTCTGCCCCTTGGTTTACGGAAACCCTAAGGGATAGTAAACGGGCGTGTAAACATCTTGAAAGAGAGTGGCGGAGAAATTATAGACCCACTGACAAATCCATCTATAAACTAGCGTTGAAAGAACATTATAGGAAAGTACGCGAGGGAAAGAAACTTTTTTCTCGCAACAAAAATTGATCAGGCGGGCAATAAAAGTAGAGAACTTTTCAATATTGTAAAAAGTTTCTCCTCTCCTACGACAATTAGTCGACTATTTGCGCCCACAACCGACTGGACTAGTCGCATGGCCTGTTTTTTCCATGAAAAAGTTAAAAATATTCAGGACTCCTTCGCAGCTCAGTCCACTGAATCAGAGGCTGCCATTGGACCTCCCCTTGACGTGTGTCCCCGCACTGACCCCTCCCTTATGGAGTTCCCTGTGATCACCTTGGAGCAATCTCTAGCGCTTATGAAAGCTCTGAAGTCTGGATCTCCATCAGACCCATGTCCAGCAAAAGTACTGTCCTCAATAGCAGAAGTGACTAACCCTGTAGTGAACCTGATTTTGAACACCGCCTTGCGGGAAGGGCTCATGCCGCAAACTTGGAAACATGCCAAAATTCTTCCGCTGCTAAAGAAACCTACGGCAGATCCCGAGGCCGCCAGTAATTACAGGCCCATATCACTTCTGCCTTTTTTCTCCAAGGTTTTGGAGAAATATGTCAATGCCAATCATTTGCTGCACCCTAGCCAGTCGGATTTCAGAGCTAACTCCAGCACGGAAACAGCCCTGCTAGAAGTTGCGGAGACAATTAAAGCTACGTTGGATAAAGGAGGTAATGCGGTCTTGGTATTATTGGACCTCTCCGCAGCCTTCGATACCGTGCCCCACAACAGATTACTGCAAAGACTCACGGAGAGCGGTATTGGTGGCACGGTATTGAGATGGTTTACGTCTTTCCTTGTTAACCGCTCACAAACTATCTGGTCTCCACCTTTTGCTGCTGCGATTCCTCCCATGAATGTCAGGGACCCACAGGGCTCAATATTGAGCCCAACTTTGTTTAATTTGTATATGGCCCCTCTCGCCCTTCTCGCCGAGAAATACGGGGCCAAAATAGTGTCATATGCCGATGACACCCAGCTGCTGTTTACGTGCGAGAAGGGTGCCGAATTCAACGGCAACTTAATTAACATCTGCCTCTCTGAAGTCTTCTCCTGGCTCAGACACAATCAATTAAAGTGTAACTCTGAAAAGTCAGAGATTATCTTCTTTGGTCCATGTCCGTATGAAGCTTGGCATACCTGGTGGCCGCAGGACATGTCCCCCCCCTCGTCTTCTGTCACCATCGTGAAAAATCTAGGGGTCAAATTGGATGCGCCCTTTCTATGAAGGCCCAAGTCCAAATGGTGGCTGGGGTCTGTTTCGGGGTGTGGAGAATGCTGAGGAACTTTCTCCCCCTGCTCTCAGTCCCCTACAGGAAAACAGTGGTCCTGGCCCTGGTTGTGTCCAGATTGGACTATGTTAATTCCCTGTATCTCGGCCTGATGGCATCAACATTTTTGACAGAGCAGAAGTTCCATAATAACTGTATGATTGATATATCAATAACACACATATCTATCAGGGGAGACAGAAAACGTGAAAAATAATAGGGTCAAAAAGTGTATTTTAAATCAAAATGATGACATCAGTTTGATAAAAGGGCAATATGCTCTGAAAGGGCCCTCATTAAATATTCAAGCTCTATCATGGTGTGCAAGGCCAATGAAACTTAACGCTCTCCATTAATTGACTCAATTTTTTCCCCCAAAATTTGCTGTGGGTGCCCTGATTTGTCAAAAATTACCTCCATTATGTGCCAAGACCAGCATTTTGACATCAATGCCCTTCCTCGTTTTGCAGCGAATCCCCCCTTTGACAAAAACTTGCATACAATATGGTAGTGCCACAATTTTGCCCTTATTGCTGTCCATGTACCATGGGTCATTGTTATGTCAAAAATGACTTCTAGAATGTTAGTGGGGATTTTGTCATGGTTGCCCTTCCCCAGTATGCCATGGTTGCCCTTCCCCAGTATGCCATGGTTGCCCTTCCCCAGTATGCCATTGTTGTCCTCCCTTAAGCAGGAATTACAATTGGCCAGGGCCAGCATTTGCCATGGATGCCCCCATGCCAAGAATGTTCTCCAGTATGCCAATGATAACATTTTTCCATTGGTGTCCCTGTATGCCAAGGATTACTCTAGTATGTTAGTGCCAAGATTTTGACATGCTAACGATTGTCTCTAGTATGCTAGGGCAAACATTTTCCCATCTATAAACCTAGAATTACTTTCAGTATGCTGCAGATTTGCAAGCAACACACCACATTCTCTCTCATGCACACATGCACTCGTTCATTCTTACTTGCACTCCCTCATTATCACTCACTCTCTTGCACTCACTCTTTCTCTCACTGATTCCCAATCACCCTGGCTCAATCATAAATGATAAAACACTTGTACAAACTCATTCCTTCACAATCATTCTCACTCTTTTGCACTCACTCTACTCAGATTCACTCTTACTTATCACTCACTCACATTAACGTCTGCCCAGCCTTACTTTCATTCATTCTCACTTATTCTCTCTCACCTTGACGCTCTCATTCTCACTCGGCTACACTCATTCACTTTCATTCTTACATTCATTTACATTAACATTGTCTCATCCTCTCTAAAACTCTTCACACATTTATTCTCACTCACTCACTGTAAGTCTCATTTACTAATCCTCATTTACTCTGACTCACTCAAACTCACTTAATGACACTCAGTAACACCCATTAATGTTCATTTCCCAAGTCTCTGCTCTTCTTTTTAATTTGTTCTTCCTATCCTATGTGCATAGTTACCCTTCTTTGTTGCATTTGTATCCCTCTCTCTTTGTCATTCTCTGAGTTCTCTCTTCATTAATCCCTTATTCTTGTCTCCTACTCACCTGTCTCTCATCCACCAGCCCCTTGATGCATCTTTTCCACTTCTCTACACTCTCTGCTGTCACTTTCCAGATTGGGTCTTTTCCACGTTTGTCACTCCTGTTTCTCCCTCTATTTATCTTTCTTAGCTGCATCTTAATCATTTTTCTGCCTGTCACATCTCACCTGTCTTTCCCTCTCTGCCGCTGTAGTTTCTGTTATTTCTCACCTGTCTGTCTAGTGTGTCCTCTTTCTCTTCTCTAGACTCTGCCGCCCTCTGTTGTCTATTAACTCTTCTTTTTACCTAATTTCTGTCTCACTTTCCTCTGGTCTGAAAATGGCAAGAGACCGTGAGAGGCATTTAGATACCTTTTCGCTGGGCAACAATACATTAATTATGTTGCAATTGTTGTTTTCGGTTTGACTTGTGCTTTCACAATAGAGGCCTCTCCGACATCTTGGATCCTTTTCGCTGTTAGACAGGTGGCCTCTAGTGGATCCGACCTGTATTGGTTCTTCAGGTGAAAAGTCCGTAGGTTCAGCTCACCTTAAGACCCTCTGGGGCATATTATCAAGCGGCAGCGATAATTATCGCTGGCCGCTGTTAGCGTGAGGAATCCTATCGCCGGCTATCGCTGGAAATTATCGCCATGCTAGCGCTGTATTAACAACGCTTAGCGCAAAGGCGATAATTTTCCAGTGATAGCGATGTTTTACATGGAACATCGCTGGTTTTCCAGCGATGTCCCATGGAAAACGGCGATATACTTGGCGATAGGGCCTGTGGTCTTAGCCACACAATCCACCCCCATGTTAGGTATGCCTTAGTCAGGAATTTAGCAGACGTTAAATTCCTGCGTTAATGCATACTTAACGCAATTTAAAATATCGCTAACCCACATTGCTAATATGGCGATACCTGGGTTAGCGATATTTCCCCCTGTTGTTTTCACAGGCACGCCCCTTTGCATCTCATTAGCGATGCGATGGGAGGCGTGCAGAAAACGGACGCTAAGTCAGGAATCACGCGCTAGCGTGTCCTTGTTAATTCGGCGATAAAATTATCGCCGCTTTTCGTCCGAAAACAGACGCTAAAGCGGCGATAATTCATTAACGCCGCCTTGTTAATATGCCCCTTTGATCTTTCTACTTTCCCCTTCTCCTCTCCTTAAGTCTGTGTTCTATCAGGGGAATGTGACCCAGGAGCTCTGCAAATGAAGAGGGCTAGGGAACTCCTCCCAGCTCATCCTTTAAACCTCTTTGGAATAAGGACATCTAAAACCCAAGTGGTTTCAGCAGCAAACTCATGAAACCGAGTGCAGTAGGATGGCACATCGGAGTTCCCCTGAGAGATTTTACACAATTCATCCTCTGCAGAAGCCTCTTGATCAGGTGTCTCAAACATCTTCTTGAGGTTTGCCAAAAAGTTGGCATCGTTGTTCAGGCAAAGGTGTTCGGTTACAACCAGAGGAGCTGCCGAGGCCAGAGCTGCACCCGTCGGGGAACGGATCCAATACCCCACCTTGAGTCTGTCAGGGAACCTGAGCAGGTTGGATTACAAAATAAACCACTATGCGGACTAAAAACTCCTTTAACCTTGAAGGATAGCCCCAATAATTTGGAGATTCGGAACTGATAACAAGAAGTTCACAAGATATGGAGTGGATTGCTTGATGAAGAATAACATTCTCTATCCTTAATTGGTCCAGCTCCAGGTTTTGTGGCTGAAGGTCTGCCAGGTCTGTGCCAGGATCCTCGTAGGAGACCGACAGATACTCTGTGTGAGAAGTTGGCCTGGTATATGCTGTTCACTAATTAAAGTGGACACCTTGCACCAGGGCAAATCGACTCTTATGGTAGATAGGTTTAAGACAACCTTATTGAAAGCTATCCTAGTGGTAGCTGTGGAGAGCAGCCTTCAGGCTAAGTCTTGAAGGAATGTAAAGCAGCTTGTTTTACCATATAATCTCTTGAATCACCAAATGAAAAGACACCACACAGGTATATATATCAAATATATATGTATTTATTTCTAAATAACTCTCTACTAATCTCTTTATGAGATTAGAAGACAAACATATTGTTGTACATAGAAAAGTCCATTCGCCAAGTGTATAAAACAAGTTAGCTTTATTCACGCTTAGTTCCAAGTTGAGTAGAAGATAAGAAAAGACAAGCCCCACCAGGAGCAGCCTCCCTGCTGCTCAGCCTACCTGCCATCAACTGCCACTCCACACACCAGCCAGGCACTCCAACATTCCATGAGGTCACCAGGCATTCTGACACTCACACTAGCTGAGCAGCAGAGAAGTCACGGCCAGGGAAAAGAGAGACGCAAGTCAAATATAACACATATGCACAAATCAACGTTTCACAATAAGTTAAGCACAAAATATGGCTGGGGCCCTAGGGGCGTACCAGACCATATACTAAGTAAGAGACTTAGAAACAACGACTTGCAAGGAGACAAGGCCTAGGGCCTTCAGAAGTGCAGGGGCCTCACGAAACCACCCAAGGCAGGTAAGTAAAGGACCCACGGGGGACGCGTGCAGTGTGGATACACAGGCGCGGATCGCCGTTAACTTCAATGGGGCAAGTCGCGGTTGGAAATAAAGAGTTTTAGGATACTTCGGGAGAACCTACAAGCAAGTCACTTACAGGGTAAGTAGTTCTAGGGCCCACACCCACAGGAGCACCGTAGTGCTGGAGTTACCTCACCCAGGGAAGCCAGGTGCATAGGGGTCCTTTGGTGTCGGGTCGCGGCGTCGTTTTCAATGGCGAACAAAGAAGACTTGCTGCTTGCGGGAGCTGAAGAAGTGTCCGGTGGAATCCAAGCCTGGATTCTGAAGAAGGATGACCTGAAAGCAGAGGGGACAGTGTTCAAAGTCACTTGGCAGTGACCCGGGGCAAGGAAGATGGATGCCCACCGTCGTCGGTTGATTCAGGTCGGTTGCGGGTGCCTTGACTCTTCAGCCACGTGGTCCAGGAGGTGTCGACGACAACCAGGAGCTGGATTCGTGGGTCCTCGACGTCTGCAGCTGACTGCGGTGTCGGCAACTCGATTGGAGCCAACAAGCCTTGGCAGCAGCAAGTCTCGGGGAGATGAAGAAAAGTCGATGGCGCAGACCAGCAAGGTCTGAGGGACTCACCCAGCGAGGGTAAGTCAGGGCAGGCCTGGAGCAACCAGGGGAGCCCTTTGGTTTCTTTAAGAAGTCTTCTGGGGACCCACAAGCCGGCGGGCAAGGGATCGCGAAGACACCTCGGGCAGAATCACTCAACAGGGGCCCACGGTCACTCGGGACGGTGTAGGCCTCTGATCTTCGGAGGGATTCCTGCTGGAGGTCGGGACCACACGTGGTCCAAAGCACAAGTTCGTAGAACGTTGTGAAGGGGTTGCACTCGACAATAGTACACGGTACCCAGGGGTCGCGGTTCCTCGTTACTCGTGGGGTCCACTTGCCTCAGCTTCGCTGGGGACTCACGATGGCCTGGGAGAGGTCAGGAAATCCACTTCTTGGGCTGCAGGGACTTCTGGACTCCGGCGGGAGCGGCGTAGTTTGCGACCGTCGTTGTCGTTTTTGGTGCCTGCCAAGCAGGGGAGTCACTCCTTGACTCCAAGGGAGATTCTTCTATCTTCCAAAGGTAGTGGAACGTCGAAGGGCCAGGATTCTTCTGTAGAGCGTCGTCCAGGGTTATCTGCCTTGCAATGGCAAGGTTCCCCTCTTATACTGAAAAGAGGGGATGGACTAGCTCTATGACCCCACCTATGGGAGGGTCAAGGGAGGGGGTGGCTACACCCACTTCCCTTTGTCCAGTTTCGCGCCAGAGCAGGGGCAGGTAGCCCCTGAGCTGGTTTGAACTGGCATATGCACAGAGGAGCCTTCTGCTCCCCCAGTGCAGGACTTCAAAGCACTCTAAGAGTGCACCCACCCAGCCCCAATACACTAAACCCTGTCTGGGAGGTGGTTACACCTCCCTGTGACAGGATGCCTATTGTTGGGCTTCCTCCACTGCGAGTTTCGGTCATCAGCAGGAGGGCAGCCCAGTGTCTGTGACTGGTGGCATCCATTTTGTGATGCCAGGGCTCTTTAGGATTCTACCGCGTTTCCACAGCAGGTACATGTCTTATCCCTCTAGAAGGGTGGAATGCTACCCCCGCCGCCAAGATTGGCGGGGGGTAGTATTCCAAGATGTTTGACACCAAACACGACATGTTTTGATGCAGCCATTCCAAAGTTAGCATTTACCGCGAGGATATAATGCACTTAATAGTATATGGTTTAACCGCATCCACAAACAGCACCAGAGAATAGACTCTGAGAGCTGCAGAGGGGCCCTGCTCAGGCAGAGGCACCCCCTCACATAGAAGCCAAGCACCCTGCCCTCAGGATTGATAGGGCCTGCCTTAGGGGTGACTGATAGGTTTATATGTGTGTGCAGGAGAGATATAGGAAACCTATATCTCAGTGAGGGGTGCTAGCACCACCTCACCCAGGCTGCAGTAGCAGGCCTGTGGTGTCAGATTTAGACTGCTTCCCAGGGGTGGCATAACACATGCTGCAGCCCCTGGTAGGCCTGTGAAGTACCTATGCCCTTGGCACCTAAGGTACCATATACTAGGGACTCATAAGGCACCACAGTATCCAATCACTAGTGCACCTAGAGTGCACTCCATGTCGTTTAGAGAGAGCAGATAGACTGGGGCCCTGAATAGCAGGGTCCCAGTCCAACTAAGTCATAAACCAGCAAAACACCAGGAAAAAAGTGGGGGCAACCATATAGTCAGATTCCACCTTCCTACATAACCCCCCCCCAAACGAAAGGAGATAAGACTAACCTTGACCAGTTGAGCCTTTATTGATTAAGTGGCCATATAAGGAAGCATCTGCACTAGCATGGTTGCCCCCTGTCTTATGGTCCCCTAAGCAATCCCTCACCCTAAGGGTATGAGAGGGTCTCCACCATGGGGAATCACTACCTCTGGTGTGCTTTGGTAAAGTACAAGGCTGGTGGGGTGTCTGAGTAGGGAAGTGAGGCCCTAGGAAGGTTGGCCTCAGCTTCCTCAGATCACTGGTCACCATGTATGCCTGTCTTTCCATGACTGAGTTGCACTTTGCTCTAAGGGTCAACCTTTGACTGCCTACAGCTGGGGGTTGGGTCCCTTTGGATAGAACACTGGAGGGACATGGCATGTTTGGAACCTTTTGGTTCCAGGTTTGCCCTTGCCTAACAGAGTCCTTCTGGGGGAGGTCCCTACATAAAGGTATGGGGGATCCCTCAGTGGGTTGAGGAATTTTCACCTGGCTAGGGCTACTAGACTGGGTGCCCCTAATCTGCTGATGGGGGTTCCTCTGGACAGGGGGCCCTGGGGGTCCACTGACCTCCCTGACCTCTACAGCCCTGGGCTGACTGAGGCAGGGTAGAGAGGGGCAGTTTACCTGCTCCAGACTGGGTACCACCTTGGAAGGGTCCTCTGCCATCAGGGGTGGGGCCAGGCCAGGCCTGACTACCTCTGTGGCAGTTCCTTCACTAGGGGAGGGTCAGTTCCCTGAGGAGGCCGACCCTTACCTACTGTCTGGAGGGAAGAAGACTTTTCTTCAACCCTTGTGCTCTCTTCTGGGGAGAGTGGGCCATTCTTCCAGGCTCCATCTCTCCAAAATCTTGAGCTGGGGCTGTGGCCATCACAGCCCCACTAACCTTTACAGGGACACCCAACATCCTCAGATGGGTTTGGTGTTCAATTTCAGCCCAGGCTGAAATTTCCAGATCATTGCCCATCAGGCAATCTACAGGTAAGGTTGGGGACACTGCCACTCTTTTTGGGCCTGTGACCCCCTCCCAGCTGAGATTGACTATGGCCATGGGGTGCTCTGTTCTGACACCATCAATGTTGGTCACCTGGTATTTAAACTCAGGTAAAAGCTGGTGAGGGGGACTAGTTTCCCTGCCACCATGGTGACACTAGCCCCTGTGTCCCTAAATGCCACAGCTTTCTGACCATTAATTATTGGCTCCAGTCTGTACCTGCCCAATGCTGTGGGACCCACGGTAAAGGTGGCAAATCCTATACCACCATCAGAATCTGAGGAGTCTGTTGAGGGGGTCCTGTCTGAACTAGGGCCCACCTCTGTTCCTCTTGCAAAAGCACCTAACTTTTTGGGTGCACTACTCCCAACTGGAGGATTACTACTGGTAGTACCAGGAGGGGTGGTAGTAGTTGTTGGAGGAACATTTTCTTTATTGCCAATCCTGGGACAACTGGGATCAGATTTCCAGTGCCCAGGCTTTTTACAGACATGGCAATAGGGTTTCTTTTCAGGAGAGGAAGGAGTTTGGGACCCACCCCCAGAAGAGGACTTTTGGGGCCCTGTAGTGGACTTATCCTTAGATTTATTCCCACCTTTCTCTTGGGACTTGGTAGAATCTTTCTTGTGGTCACCACCCTGATTCTTAGGCCTTACTCTGGTTCTGACCCATTTGTCTGCCTTCTTTCCCAATTCTTGGGGAGAGGTCAGATCAGAGTCCACCAGGTACTGGTGTAAAAGCTGGTTTTGACAATTATTAAGGATCTGTTCTCTCATCATTAGATTATAAAATCCTTTGAAATCAGTAACCCTACTGCCAACCAGCCAACCCTCCAGAGCCTTGGATGCACAATCTACAAAGTCTGTCCAGTCCTGAGTCTGTGCCTTCTGGGTATCTCTGAACTTCAACCTGTACTCTTGAGTGGTTAAGCCAAACCCATCTATCAGTGCACTCTTCAGGACCTCATAATCATCAGCATCCTCCTCTCTAACAGTGAGGAGCTTGTCTCTTCCTTTATCTGAAAAGGAGAGCCACAAGATTGCTGCCCACTGCTTTTGGGGGACCTGCTGTACTCTACAGGCCCTCTCCATAGCAGTTATCCACTTGTGGATATCATCCCCACTCTGGTAGGGAGGAACAACCTTGCTCAGGTTCCTATGGTCAGGAATATATTCTCTGCCCCTAGGGACACTGTTGCTGCCACCAGGGGGTTCTAACCCTCTTTTCTAGAAGCTCTCTGGATCTCCAGGGCTTCCCTATCCAGTGCCAACTGCTTGGTTCTGAGGGCCACTTTGGCTTCCTCATACTGGAGCAGTTTGCACCTTCTCTCAGAGGAGGTCTCTCTTAAGGAAAAGTATGAGCTCCTCTGCTGGACAAATTCTCTGCCAGAGTGATAAGAGTGGTCAGATTCCCTGGAAGGGGATCTGTGCCTCTCCTCCTCTATGTCAGTTCTCTTAGGGAGAATTCCTCTGTCCTTTTCAGGCCCCTTGAAGCCTGGCCCTTCAATCACAGAGTCTTGGTCATTCTGATTTTCATCATCTGACCCAGATACTATGACTGGCCCACCCACTGATTCAGACCCTTTAGCTCCTAGAGCCAATCTAAGGTCATCTGCTGTCAGCAGATCTATCAGGTGTAGTGTTGAGGGACTCTGTCCTAGCCTCAGGTGTCTGTCAACACACATGGCTCTCAAGTCAGAGAAAGCCATGTCCTTATACTGAGGCTGAGTGGATCCACTGGGTCCACCCTTTAAGGACATTCTAGTGTTGTGCAGTGTTGTACTACCTACACTAGTTTGTGGCCTACTGATCCTAGCTTGAGCTGTGGAAAGGGTGTGCTATCCCTTGGCACACAGCTCTAAGTTCAGTAGAACGTATTGATACTAAGCTTGACTTTATATGTACCTATAATGGTTTTCAGTTAGTAATTCAAATAGAGATTTTCTGGTAAAACAATGGCAAGCTGGAATCCCACACGCTGCCCACCAATGTGAGAAGTTGGCCTGGTATATGCTGTTCACTAATTAAAGTGGACACCTTGCACCAGGGCAAATCGACTCTTATGGTAGATAGGTTTAAGACAACCTTTTAAAGAAAGCTATCCTAGTGGTAGCTGTGGAGAGCAGCCTTCAGGCTAAGTCTCGGAGGAATGTAAAGCAGCTTGTTTTACCATATAATCTCTTGAATCACCAAATGAAAAGACACCACACAGGTATATATATCAAATATATATGTATTTATTTCTAAATAACTCTCTACTAATCTCTTTATGAGATTAGAAGACAAACATATGCACAAATCAACGTTTCACAATAAGTTAAGCACAAAATATGGCTGGGGCCCTAGGGCGTACCAGACCATATACTAAGTAAGAGACTTAGAAACAACGACTTGCAGGGAGACAAGGCCTAGGGCCTTCAGAAGTGCAGGGGCCTCACGAAACCACCCAAGGCAGGTAAGTAAAGGACCCACGGGGGACGCGTGCAGTGTGGATACACAGGCGCGGATCGCCGTTAACTTCAATGGGGCAAGTCGCGGTTGGAAATAAAGAGTTTTAGGATACTTCGGGAGAACCTACAAGCAAGTCACTTACAGGGTAAGTAGTTCTAGGGCCCACACCCATAGGAGCACCGTAGTGCTGGAGTTACCTCACCCAGGAAGCCGGGTGCATAGGGGTCCTTTGGTGTCGGGTCGCGGCGTCGTTTTCAATGGCGAACAAAGAAGACTTGCTGCTTGCGGGAGCTGAAGAAGTGTCCGGTGGAATCCAAGCCTGGATTCTGGAAGAAGGATGACCTGAAAGCAGAGGGGACAGTGTTCAAAGTCACTTTGCAGTGACCCGGGGCAAGGAAGATGGATGCCCACCGTCGTCGGTTGATTCAGGTCGGTTGCGGGTGCCTTGACTCTTCAGCCACGTGGTCCAGGAGGTGTCGACGACGACCAGGAGCTGGATTCGGTGGGTCCCTTGACGTCTGCAGCTGACTGCGGTGTCGGCAACTCGATTGGAGCCAACAAGCCTTGGCAGCAGCAAGTCTCGGGGAGATGAAGAAAAGTCGATGGCGCAGACCAGCAAGGTCTGAGGGACTCACCCAGCGAGGGTAAGTCAGGGCAGGCCTGGAGCAACCAGGGGAGCCCTTTGGTTTCTTTAAGAAGTCTTCTGGGGACCCACAAGCCGGCGGGCAAGGGATCGCGAAGACACCTCGGGCGGAATCACTCAACAGGGGCCCACGGTCACTCGGGACGGTGTAGGCCTCTGATCTTCGGAGGGATTCCTGCTGGAGGTCGGGACCACACGTGGTCCAAAGCACAAGTTCGTAGAACGTTGTGAAGGGGTTGCACTCGACAATAGTGCACGGTACCCAGGGGTCGCGGTTCCTCGTTACTCGTGGGGTCCACTTGCCTCAGCTTCGCTGGGGACTCACGATAGCCTGGGAGAGGTCAGGAAATCCACTTCTTGGGCTGCAGGGACTTCGGACTCTGGCGGGAGCGGCGTAGTTTGCGACCGTCGTTGTCGTTTTTGGTGCCTGCCAAGCAGGGGAGTCACTCCTTGACTCCAAGGGAGATTCTTCTGTCTTCCAAAGGTAGTGGAACGTCGAAGGGCCAGGATTCTTCTGTAGAGCGTCATCCAGGGGTTATCTGCCTTGCAATGGCAAGGTTCCCCTCTTATACTGAAAAGAGGGGATGGACTAGCTCTATGACCCCACCTATGGGAGGGTCAAGGGAGGGGGTGGCTACACCCACTTCCCTTTGTCCAGTTTCACGCCAGAGCAGGGGCAGGTAGCCCCTGAGCTGGTTTGAACTGGCATATGCACAGAGGAGCCTTCTGCTCCCCAGTGCAGGACTTCAAAGCACTCTAAGAGTGCACCCACCCAGCCCCAATACACTAAACCCTGTCTGGGAGGTGGTTACACCTCCCTGTGACAGGATGCCTATTGTTGGGCTTCCTCCACTGCGAGTTTCGGTCATCAGCAGGAGGGCAGCCCAGTGTCTGTGACTGGTGGCATCCATTTTGTGATGCCAGGGCTCTTTAGGATTCTACCGCGTTTCCACAGCAGGTACATGTCTTATCCCTCTAGAAGGGTGGAATGCTACCCCGCCGCCAAGATTGGCGGGGGGTAGTATTCCAAGATGTTTGACACCAAACACGACATGTTTTGATGCAGCCATTCCAAAGTTAGCATTTACCGCGAGGATATAATGCACTTAATAGTATATGGTTTAACCGCATCCACAAACAGCACCAGAGAATAGACTCTGAGAGCTGCAGAGGGGCCCTGCTCAGGCAGAGGCACCCCCTCACATAGAAGCCAAGCACCCTGCCCTCAGGATTGATAGGGCCTGTCTTAGGGGTGACTGATAGGTTTATATGTGTGTGCAGGAGAGATATAGGAAACCTATATCTCAGTGAGGGGTGCTAGCACCACCTCACCCAGGCTGCAGTAGCAGGCCTGTGGTGTCAGATTTAGACTGCTTCCCAGGGGTGGCATAACACATGCTGCAGCCCCTGGTAGGCCTGTGAAGTACCTATGCCCTTGGCACCTAAGGTACCATATACTAGGGACTCATAAGGCACCACAGTATCCAATCACTAGTGCACCTAGAGTGCACTCCATGTCGTTTAGAGAGAGCAGATAGACTGGGGCCCTGAATAGCAGGGTCCCAGTCCAACTAAGTCATAAACCAGCAAAACACCAGGAAAAAAGTGGGGGCAACCATATAGTCAGATTCCACCTTCCTACACTCTGGCATTGCAACCTGTCCTAGCAGGACACTTATTACTAACCCAGATCAGTCTCTTCCACTGCCTGAAGTCAGGGTGATCGTGTCCTGAAGCCATGACGTCACCACTCACTGGAATATTGAGCGCAGAATCAGGGTCACCAAGTGGCGGGGGCAAGGAAACAACCGATGGAACACAGTTTTGTTGCAACGCACCCACCAACTAGACTGAAGCCCTTATGTAGGGAAAGAACATGAAAAGGAAATCACATGGAACATCACTTTACAGGAAACATAAATTGAGAAACCTAGGAAGAAACAGCCGTCATGGAAAAGAAAAAGAAATGAGATCCTAAACCTGAACTAGAATAGCTGTGGAGTCGCTTTAAAATGCAGGTACTAGCCCTCCAGCAGGTGATTGCCATTTTGCAGCTGGAGGAGCAAAGGAGAAGCAGCCAGGAGCCCAAGAACACAAGGCAAGACTGGCCCAGGTGAGTGACACTTACAGTCCACAGTTGTGAGCTTCTTGCAGTGTTTTCTGAGGCCTGGGAACCATGGGACCACACAAGCTACCGCAGGTCCAGGACACACAGATGGCTGAGACACCGCAGTTACAACATAGAGTATGCCAAATGAGTGGGGGTATATTGATGTCTTGAGATCTATCTGTTTTCCTTGACCACCAAACTTTACTGGTGGCCACCCTTCAGCGTATCTGTCATCTTAACTGGCTTGTACTTCATTAAACAGCATTATTTTTCTTGAAGCCTGTGTTTTGAATCCACACCTCTTGTCAGCAATGTTGGGCTTTTTTCTCTGTAGTGGTTACTGGGTAGATCTCAACTGAGTACCTGTATATCACTGTTGTCCATGGACCTCATGCCCTGCCACACTTTTTATGGGGTTAACCCCCTCCCACAAAAAATTAGGATTAAAGGAGTTTAAAATGTTTGAAAAATGGGGCTATATGTATATAAATTATTCATAAATGGGAATTTGAGATCGCCCCCAAAATTGTACGGGTAACATACAAAAATACTTTAAAAAGGGGGATCGAGAGGTTTTCCCCTCCCACAAGTAAGGAATAAAGGATTTAACATTTTTGAAAACATTGGGGAGTTGGTGGGCCTTAACCCACAAACAAATAAGGGGTAAACAATTCATTATTTGGGAATATTTATTTTTTGGGGGGAGGGTAATTATTTTTATTTAAAATATAGTATTTTTTTTTTAAGAATATAATGAAATCGTTAATTTAATACTTAATTGTTAATTTTTTATGAGAGTTTTTTTTTTTTTTAAACAGTAATTATCTACAAACCAAAAATTCTAAGAGGGTGTGTGAAGGTTATAGGAGAAGAGGGTGGGTATTTATTTTTTGGGAAGACATTTAAAAAACAAACGATTGAGTAATTATTTTGGCAGTTAATACACTTTTATTTTGAGTTTCTAAATTTAAAATTTTTTTAAAAATTACTTTTTTTCGCAAAAATAAGGATGGGATGTTGAAGCTATAAGGGATAAGTGTGGGAAGTGTATTTTTTTGTTTGTATGATTTAAAGTCAATTGGATAATGTAATACTTATGTATTAATTTACAACTTAGTTCAATTTAAAAGAAACAATTACATTATAAAATATATTTAAAATTGGTTATATTTATCTAAAATTACAAACATTTATTAAAAGACAAAAATTTTATTAACACAAATAGCAATTTTAACATTACATTCCCAAACCTTTCAGTACTTATCAATGGAAGAAATTATATTTCTTTTATTTTAAACCATGTCCTTTTTTTAATGTATTTCTTGTTTCAGTGTCCATTCAGTTAGTCAGTGGAATTGTGCAATGAAGGATGGAAGCATGCTGCTGCATTTCCTGGGTATATACATTGTTTACATATACAAAACACTTAATTAGTGGTTAATTTATTGTAAATATTGTGTAGGGGAGATGTGCACCCTTAATATCGAATTCAGATTATCAATGGTGCTAAATATCACAGACAGAATATCAACAGTATCTGTAATATTTTTGTTCATATAATAATATTGAAGTTTAAAATATTGAAGTTTGAAATATTGTTTTTAATATGGTTTTTTACATGTTTTATTGTTGTAATGTTATTATTTATTTGTATATTGTTGCATTATTTATAATTTATTAATTTGTAATTTATTTTTGGTGTAATCTTTTTTTTAACATTTTGACAGATTTAAGAAATATAGTTTTAATAAATGATTTTATTATTTAATGTATTTTTTTATTTTAGTGGAGGTTTTATAGCTGTTAAGGTTAATTGTATATGTTTGTTTTGGGGTTCTGTAAGTGGCTAATAGTGTTTGTCTTTAATTTTTCTACTTTTACTTAAACGGTTTTTATTATTTTTATAATTATTTTATATATATATATATATAGTTGTATATATATAGGGGTCGATTCCGATTCGGGCCGGAAATTTCTCCGACCGAGCCGGACCCGGAGAGATTTCCGACCGAATCGGACCCGTGCAGTCCGACCGAACGAGTACGATGCGTCCGTATGTTATCGGACACGAGTCGAGTCGGACTCCCATTGAACTCAATGGGAGCCGGTCGTACAACGCGTACGCGGGCTCCCATTGCCTCAATGGGTGCGAGGCGGACAAGGGCGCCCCTACAGCGAGTACGCCGCGAGCGCTCGCGGCGTACATGCACAGGTAGGGGGACCCATGGGTCCCCCCTGTGTGCGCCTCGCACGGGTACGCGTGACAGGGGGTCCGACACGGACCCCCAAAGTACGGCTCCGACAGCGAGTTCGAGTCGGACGGCGCGAGTCGGTCGGAGCGGTCGAGGTGCGCATCGTACTTACCCGGCCGGAAAACGTCTCCATTGCGCGGTGCGGACCGGGTCCGACCGAGTCGGTCGGAGCGGTACGATCCGGGTACGAGTCGGTCGGAGCGGTCGGGTCGCCCGGACGAGTCGGTCGGCGAGCTCGCATCGTACTCGCTCGGCCGGACCACGCGTACGGTTCGGTCGGGAAACAGGCTTTCGCATGGCTTTTTTCCCGACCGAATGGTATTGGGTGCGCCTCCGACCGAGATCGGAATCGGCCCCTAAGTTGTAATATGTTGGATAATGTAATACTTATGTATTAATTTACAACTTAGTTCAATTTAAAAGAAACAATTACATTATAAAATATATTTAAAATTGGTTATATTTATCTAAAATTACAATCATAGTAATATGTTGAAATGTAATGCAATATCATGGTATAAAATCTTTATTTAATTTACAGTAAAAACAATAACTTATTTTATTTTTAAATGTTGTTTGTCAAAGTGCATTATATTTTCGTTATATACTTTTGCTTATTCTTTACACAATTACATATATTTCACACTTAAAGAAATATATGCACTGGATAGACATTTCTACCTTTTCATTTATAAGTAATATTTTTTAGAACATTTAAACATCATTAATACATTTTTATTTTCTTTACAGAAACATTTAAGCATTTTTATATGCAGAACACTTTTTAACACGTGTTTACATTTTTAAAATAATTTTTAAACATTGTTTCATTTACATTTTTGTAATTTTCACATGTTGCTTAAATGTAGTTACTGTGTTATATTTAAAATATACACATTTTAACACATACAATTAGCATTTATTTTTCTCATTCAAAATAACACACATTTTTATGTTTAATGTAAAAAAAATTGTACTTTTTATGTTAAAGCACATTTTAAACAAATAAAAGTATATCGTTATTTTTTCACATGGACATCTATGGATGTTTCGTCTGTTTTTTATTTCTATTAAGACGCCATTTTGTTTACTGCGTCTATATGAATTTAGTCTGTTTTCAATAGTTCAAACTGGGAGAAGTTGCAGTTGGAGGGGATTGAGAATGCCGTTGGTCAATGCAAGAGCTTTTTAATTTTACTGTTGTTCTTAAAGTTTGTCTTTATTATTTAGGATTTGTAAGTGTATTCTACATTAGTTGTGTTTTTGATATAGGTTATGTTATTTCCTGTATTGTGTACAATATAGTTGTTGGTTTGCTGTAACACTGTGTTATAGATGTATGTAAATTGTAGTGTATATAGAGTATTGATATATTTTACATTACTTTGATATATTTAGTTACTGTTGTTTTTGTTGGTGTTGGATTGGTGTTTGCCCTCTTTGCAGGGTCATCCCCAAACGTTTTGCCTTTTACCCTCCACTTTTTGCTGAATTTGTTTTTTGTTAGCCTTTGGACTCTGTGCACTTTACCTCTACTAACCAGTGCTAAAGTGCTTGTGCTCACTCCCTTAAACATGGTTTGATTGGCATATACCTAATTGGCATATTTACTTTAATTATAAGTCTCTTGTAGAGTGGTATACCATATACTCATGACCTGTAAATTAAATGCTACCAGTGGGCCTCTAGCACTTATTGTACCACCCACTTAAGTAGCACCTTATAACATGTCCCAGGCCTTCAATTTCGGTCTGAATGCAGTTTTAAACTGCAATGTCGACTTGGCATATAAACCCTTCTGCCAAGTCTTAAACTCTCCTTTTATTACATATAAGTCAATCCTAAGGTAGGCCCTAGGTAGTCCATTGGGCAGGGTGCTGTGTAATTAAAAGGTTGGGTGTGTACTTTTAAGTATTACATGTCCTGGTAGTGAAAAACTCCTAAATTTGTTTCTTCACTACTGTGAGGCCTACCCCTCCCATAGCATAACATGGGGATTCCTTATTATATTTAATAAGCTGTAATTCCTATTTGGGAGAAGATAGATATGCCGTGTTTGGGCCTATGAAATTGTAGTGATAAACCTTTTTTAATGGTAAAGTCGGATTTTTCGTTACAATTTTGAGAATGCCACTTTTTCTTGCCCTCACCCCTTCCTGCCTGTAACCTGTCTTGGGTCACATGACTGTGTGTAGCTGACAGACTTTGTGAATTCCTTCCAGGCAATCACGCATTCGAGGGAGTAGGTGTGCCTCCATGGGCCACCTGCTGGCAGGATGGGGCGGACCTGAGCACGGCCCCACTAATGCCTGAATAGCCTGTGCTCTCCCTTCACACAAAGGGCCTAACAACCCTGTATTGTCACTGCAGCCAGCTTGGAGCCAGGGCATGGTAGTCTGGAAATTCCACGAACTTCAAAGAACCTTTCCAGAAGCCTCTCCCACCTTCCAGCAGTAGGGCACCAGGGTATAACAATAGGACATTGAGACCCACTCTTCAGTTCACTACTGGACCTGCAGAAGGACTCTCAAAGGACTGCTTGGTACTGTAAGCTGCTGTGCACTCTGCCAGACTGCTGCTGTACCTGGAAGGACTGCTTTTCTGCCATGAGCCTGCCTTGAACCCATAGAGGCCAGCTCTGCTGTTGATCCTTACATCTTTACTTGCACCCAGGACTACCTTAAGTGACTCCAAGGGCTAGTTGCTGGCCTCTTGTTAAGAGTCATAGGGACATAAAAGGCTCCTACCATCTTGAAACCAGAGCCGGAGTGATTCCTGAACCCCCAAGAGGTGTCCCACCAGTCCTGGACCCTTGGTTGTGGTGCTAAAGTTGCCCAGATGGTCAATTTCCAAAACTAAGGACTTAAAAACAAAATTTGGTCAAAAACTGTTTTGAGAACCATGAGGAGAACGGGATTAACCTTCTCGCCTATAAGCCTGAGGTGCATTGCCGGCCAGATTGACTCCACGGCTTCTCCTGCTACGTTCTTCAAAGCAGCAAATTCTTTTCAGCGGTCCCTTGCCAAAGGGGTATCCGACCTCATAGAACTGTCTTCGGCTACAACCCTCTGCCTTGTCATACTGGAGATTTTTGACTAAGTCCAAACATAGAAATCTTCACCACGGCTTTGACCCAAGTCCATCCGATGGCGACTCTCCCCCCTCGGACGACTCTTGCAGCCTTGCCCCGCTGAACATTACCGTCTCAGATCTTTTTCTTCAACCGTTTTTCTAAGTACAAAGGTAAGCTCTGACTGGGCCCAATCCGCTTTTTGTATCCGAATCACGGTCAACATAAACTTTCGTCTTTGACCCAGTCTTGTGCAACTAGATGTCCGCGGTTGGAGCTTTGATTCTTTAGGTGTTTCGGATTGGATCTTTGTTGTTTTGGTGTCAAATACTTTATTAAAATTTCATCTATGCTTCTGTATTGGTTTGGGATTTGTCTTGTGTTGTGTATCATCTTTATGACAATGTGTGTGCTGCATACATACTCTACACATTGCCTCTAAGTTAAGCCTGACTGCTTTATTTTTGCCAAACTACCCAGGGATAAGCACAGGTTAATTTTGTGACTTTTTGTGGTTCACACTGCAAGGGATTGTGGCTGTTGACACCCCAGTCAACCAACAACCCAATTTCTCACAGTTGGTTACTATGTTTGTATGATTTTCAGGATTGTCTTGACTGTTGTAGTTTATGATAGTGGTAGTAAATGTTGATTATATGTATGGTATTTGATTGCATTATTTACTATTATTTGCAGTTATGTTGGGTGGGATGTAGTTCTCATTTTATAGGACAGAAGAGAATGTGGACTTACTGCCAAATCATCTGATTTTACAACTGGGAAACCGGGCTTGAGTCTCAGTGTTGGCTCAACATCCTGTGATTCTAGGCAAATCACATAATCTCCCCGTGGCAAATAATTAATGATACCTTGTGTATTGTAATTGATGTTCTTCCAATGCATTCCAGTACCTTTGGGTTGAGTTTGCGCTACATAAAACTGCAAATAAAAACATTTCCTTGGATTAACTTTATTTTTGGATGCTGTGTTTTCATTTTAATTTGATATGTTTTAATATTTCTTTATTATTGCTGCGATATTTTACTTGCACCTCTTTTTATGACCTTCTAATTTTATATTTTTCAGATTCCTAACAATTTTTACAACTGCATTAAGGTACATTTTTAATGTGGTTATCTTTTAAAATGGCATTTGGATTGATTTTGCATTGTTTGGGGTTCGCTTTGTGGATTTATATTGGAGTGATGGAATTATCAAGGTGCACTACTTCTACTGAATTGTAAGTATATATATTTATTGTGATTTGTTGGCGGGAATGTTATATACATATATATATATATATTCTCATCAACAAATCACAATAAATATAAATACTTTCAATTCAGTAGAAGTAATGCACCTTGATAATGTGTATATATATTATATAATGTTATATGTATATATATGTGGTTGTTTTGTATTGTGTTTATGTACATTTGCATCACGTTTTTTCAAAAATTTAGATTCATTTTGTGTACGTCTCTTAATTTATGGAAATCGATATTTTCTTGGTTGAGTAAAATATATTTAATTTACTCAACCAAAAAAAGATAAAATAGATGTATTATGTGCTGTTTTTGGTCTACTTTAATTAATAGTGGTGTATATGCTATGGAGTCTAGGTAATCTGGGCGTGTTAGCTATATGTAAAGGATTATCTTTTTACAAAGGATTTCATGCTTTTGTAGGATCTGTTTGGCTACTCATGGTTTAAGGGTTTCTGATAATAACCGTTCTATTCTTAAGGTTTGTAGCTGTGTTCTTTTTCAAGTATTTTAATGAATTGCTATATGGTTGGATGGTGTCTGCCAATTATGGTTTGTAATGAGTTGTGACACCCTTCTCAGCTCCATTGTTTGTTTCAGATTCTTGGTTTACGATGCTTTCCCATACTAACCATCAGTTAAAGTGGAACCTGGCTTGGCGTCTGGTTCCTTAGCGGTGGCGGCAGGTTAGTTTGTCTTCGTTTTCTTTATGAAATGTAGAATCTATTAGTAAGTCGTAATATCTTGTTACTTCTTTGGGTGGAACAAATGCTAGTGCAAATAGTTTTTTTTTTTTAATTTGGAATTGGAATGTGCTATTTGTAGGGTTTTTAATACTTAAGGTAGATTTTTATTTGGTGCCCTATGTTATAATGGAAATAGGACCTTTGTATTTGTTTGTTTGGATACACTTTGGATATTGGGTGTATTAAAGCAAACTCAAAATGTGAGATTTGTTTTGGTGGGTGCATAATTGCTGCACTTTTCGTTTATTCGATTTAACATTTCTAAGTAGGTGTTTGACGGTTTATTGGGTAGTAAAGTGAATAACAATGGTACACCTGATTCCGCAGCCATCCCGCCCTGGTGCAACTCCAGCCAGCCCACCATCTCCTTCTGGACACCGATCACCACCAAAGAGACAGCCTCAACCATGAAAAGCATCCACTCAGGGGCCCCTACTGGCCCCTGCCCACCTCACATCTACCACAGAGCCGCCACCGCAATCGCACCAGAATTACGACGCACCATCAACACCACCTTCGAGACTGGCACGTCCCCGACGACTGGAAACGCGCAGAAGTCAGGCCCCTGCTCAAGAAGCCCTCAGCAGATCCAACGGACCTCAAGAACTACCGGCCCATCTCGCTTCTCCCCTTCGCGGCGAAAGTCGCAGAGAAGACCGTCAACCCAGAACGGACAAGATTCATCGAAGACAATGCCATCCTTCACCCTTCTCAATCCGGATTCTGCTGCAACCACAGCACCGAGACCGCCCTACTCGCCGCCACAGACGACAGCCCCACCCTCCTCGACCAGGGCGACACCGCAGCCCTGATTCTACTCGACCTTTCAGAAGCCTTCGACACAGTCTCCCACCGCACACTCGCCGCCAGACTACACAACGCCGGCATACCAGGAACCGCCCTCGACTGGATCCGATCATTCCTCACCGGCAGAGGCCAAAGGATCAGACTGCCACGCTTCCTCTCCGAACACACTGAAATCAACTGCGGAGTCCCCCAGGGATCATCGCTCAGCCCAACCCTCTTCAACATATACATGGCCCTCCTCACCGCCATCGTCCGACAGCACGGCCTCAGCATAGTATCCTACGCTGATGACACCCAGCTCATCCGCTCCCTCACCAAGGACCCCACCACCACCAGACTCAACTTCCAGGAAGGAATGCAGGACGTTGCAGCCTGGATGAGAAACAGCTGCCTAAAGCTCAACTCGGAGAACACGGAAGTCCTCGGAACCACCCCATCAGCATGGAACAACACCTGGTGACCCACTGCCCTCAGCAGCCCCCGACACCCACGGATCACGCCAGAAACCTCGGCATCGTACTAGACTCCTCCCTCTCCATGAACCGACAGGTCAACGCCGTCGCCTCCAGCTGCTTCAACACCCTCCGCATCCTCCGTAAGACTTTCAAATGGATCACCCCCCCAAGTCAAGAAAGACAGTCACCCACGCACTCATCACCAGCAGGCTGGACTACGGAAACGCCCTCTACACCGACATAAACAAGTCTCTACTCCGCAAGCTCCATACGATACAGAACACCGCCGCCAGACTAATCCTCGGTATCCCTCGACACGAGCACATCACCCAACACCTACGGAAGCTCCACTGGCTCCCTGTCGAGAAAAGTCACCTTCAAAATACTCACCGACGCCTACAAATGCCTACACAACACCGGACCCCAATACCTCAACGATAGACTCACCCTCCACGTACCCAAAAGAAACCTCCGATCCGCCAACCTCGTCCTCGCCGAGACCCCACACATCCGCAGAGCCAAAGCAGGGGGAAGAGCCTTCTCCTACATCGCAGCCAAGACCTGGAACGAGCTCCCGATCGACATCAGACACTCCCCCTCCCTGAACTCCTTCAGGAAGGCTCTCAAGACCTGGCTCTTCGGCTAAACGGAACTGCTGCCCCCCATTTCCCCCATCGCCTTGAGACCGTCACGGGTGAGTAGCGCGCTTACAATTCCCTGATTGATGGATGTTATTCTCATGCATTTATCCACGGCAGTATATAGTTGGTAGAAAGGTGGTGAACATGTTTTAAAGGTACCATCCATTAGCCATATGGGGCATTGTTTTAATGTTTGCAGCTTTTGTTCTGTAGCAAACATTAAAATAGTTTTTTGTTATTTTGATTGTCATATAGAAAGACATTCTCTTTTGTGTGAGTAATTAGAAGGTTGCCAGGGATGTTTATCTTTGCAAAGGTTTTTGGGAATGGGTTCCCTATTTTGTCAGAGCTTCTTTTTTTTTTTTTTTATAAGTTGGGTGAAGTTTGTAGTTGTGCTATGTAAGTGGGTCAGAGTTTTGTGGGTGTTCTCTTTAAGTACTGTTCCACTTGGAGATCTCGAGCTTTTGCAACCTTTCTTGAGATCTTGAACTATATTTCTGACTATTTTTGCCATACTGGGAAAATAATTGTGCTCAGTGGCACTTTCTACTTCATCATTTACAATAATTGCCTTCACATAGCAAGTATAGGAGTAGTATTTGGCACATTTCCAGTTCTAACGTTCTTTGCAGGTACATTTTTCTGCTGTAAATGTAGCCTAGATATGTTAATAAGGGTTTTCCTTTCTGGGAAACAGTGGGCATCATTAGGATGGCGGGCGGACTTTGTCCGCCCGCCATCCTGACGGAGAAAGGGACCGCCCGCCATAAGTGCGGCGGTCCTGTGGGGGTGATTAGTATGCGCCCGCCACACTGGCGGGCGCATCCTGCATTCTTAACATTGCGGCGGGCGGTGCTTTCAGCACCACCCGCCGCAATGCCAAAAAGGCATGTCGTGCATTTGCATGCACAACGTGGCAGGCACCGCACGGTGCCTGCCATGTTGTGCATGCAAATGCAGGGGGGTACCATATGTACCCCCCATGTGCACCACCCACCCCCCAACTTCCTGGGGGCCTGCTATGGGCCCCCAATAGAAAAGACCACATGCCTTTCCGTGGCGGCAACGCCGCCACGGAAAGGCACATCCCCGCATGTATCGTAATATGGATGGCAGTGTCTAGCAGACACTGCCACCATATTAAAACCTTTTCCGCCCGGTCGACTTGTGGACCGGGCGGAAAAGCGGCGGACGGTCTTCCCGTCCGCCGCGGTACCCCCCGCCATACTAATATGGCGGGGGGAAATGGGTGGCGGGCGGTGAGAAATAGCGGGCGGATCGCCACCGCCATACGGGCGGTGGCGATCCGCCTGTTATCATAATGGGCCCCAGTGTCTTGCTTCTTTAGATATGTTTTACCCTGTGTTATAAATATAAAGGCAATTATCTATCTTGTTTTGTGCTTTATACTAATTATTTAAACTATTTCGTTATAGCTGTTTGCATTTGTTTAATGCTTACATGAGGAGGAAGTCTTCCTTGTTTCGGGTTGGCTGTTGTGTTTTTTAACTTTTCTTCTTTGGCTTGGCTTTTCGGTTTGGCTGTTGTATTTTTTAACTTTTCTTCTTTGGCTTGGCTTTTCGGTTTGGCTGTTGTATTTTTTAACTTTTCTTCTTTGGCTTGGCTTTTCGGTTTGGCTGTTGTATTTTTTAACTTTTCTTCTTTGGCTTGGCTTTTCTTGTGCTTTATTTTTCTCTTCATAGCAGGTCTGTGGTTTTAAGAAAATAACTGATACATGGATTACTTATTTTGTTAATGTGTTAAAATTAGTTTAAGCAAGTATGGTGTAAGGTAGATTAGCTTACTTTTATGTAGTGGTCTGTTAATGTTAGGCCAGCATGTCTGGCTTCTTTCTTCTCATTTGGGGGCAGGCACAAGGATAGTGAAAATGTTTGCTTCTTTTATAGTGATTTGTTAATTGATTATGAGATTTGGGTTGTTGCTTTAAGTTTATAGTGTTGTGATTGGTGCATTTGAATATTTTTTCTTTTATGTTATGTAGTGTACGCTAATTAGCTATGTTGCTGGGTGGGGGTGACAAAAACTCCCAATACTGGAATAAACACACAGACTCTTCTTGGCAGTGCAAAGACAGTATTTGCTAACTGTTGCAACAGGGGAAAAAAACACAACAGACTGACCTCAGTCCTGCTCAGGCTATCTCTGGGGTTTCTCTCCAATGTCTGCTCGCAGACAGGCCTTTTTATGCAAATCAATAAATACTTTGTTACACATAGGAAATAATAGTTGACTTGCAAGTTATACATTTAAGATGGAAAAACCCTCAAAGACGTGTGATTTCATAACTCTGAATTCCTGAACTAAACCATTACACAGTCTTCATTATACGTTTGACAATGCCTAATGACTGAGCATTCTTCTGCCTATGAATGCGTGTGTGTTTCATAGTAGATGCAATATACGTGAAGTGTGTGCTGGTGTGTGTTTCATAGTAGATGCAATATACATGAAGTGTGTCCTGGTGTGTGTTTCATGGTAGATGCAATATACGTGAAGTGTGTGCTGGTGTGTGTTTCATAGTAGATGCAATATACGTGAAGTGTGTGCTGGTGTGTGTTTCATAGTAGATGCAATATACGTGAAGTGTGTCCTGGTGTGTGTTTCATAGTAGATGCAATATACGTGAAGTGTGTCCTGGTGTGTGTTTCATGGTAGATGCCATATACGTGACGTGTGTGCTGGCAGAATTGTGCTCCTAAAACCTTCCTGTGCTTACAACTGAGGGGCATATTTACAAGCCACTTGCGCCACTTTTGCGCCGCCGTTGCGTCACGCATGTGACGCAGCGGCGACGCAAACCATGCGCCGCGTTGCGCTATATTTACAACGTGACGCATCTAGGGAGATGCGTCACGTAGTAAACCCCTGCGCCACATGAAACCTGCGTCAGGTTTCATGTGGGCGTACCGGCGCAGGGGGCGTTCCGGCGCAGGAACGCCTCGAAAGTGACGTAGTGAAATCTACAAGATTTCACGCAGTCACTTTTCCGACGCTGGTGCGTCAAATCCTTACGCCTGCTTCAAGCAGGCGTAAGGATTGACGCACCATGTTAGGGATAGGGAAGGTTGGAACAGTGCTGGAGTTGCGTCGCGCTTGCGACACAACTTCAGCACTGCGCCAACCTTCCGCCGGCAGATGCGTCACGCATCTGCTTATCCTCAGCGCCACGATGCGCCGCATTGTAAATGCGGCGCATCGGACGTGGCGCAAGGGTAAACTTGCGTGACGCATTTTCCCTGGCGCATCCCTGCTGATATGCAGGGATGCGCCAGGGAACGTAAATATGCCCCTTAGTTTCTTCCCTGCACCTGTTGTTTAATCAAATACCTGTGTGCCGAAGGCTAATTTGATTATGAACCCATTGTCTAATCAGTCCATAATCAGTTTGAAGGCACAGAGTGTGCCGAGGGGTGGAGGGGCATGGGAGGATGGGGACTTGTGTGCTGATGTTGTAAATGCTTTGAAGTCTGTTAGACATGAGTTGGCCTTTAAGTAAAAAACCCTTTCAAGTTTCCTATCCCACTGCTATCTTGAGTGAACTTTTCACCTTGCTCGTGTCAGTGTGGGAGTTGGGCCTAAACTGGTTTTTAACCACGAAGAGCTGTGTGGTTTCTGCTTGGGGTTGATTTTACACAATATTTTCATGTTTCATATTTTCTACAGCGTGTTCATTTTTCACATTTCCGACAACAGCTTGCATTGGTGTATTGCATTAAAAATGTTTTTTTCATATTTGTTACATTTTTAAACTTGTATTTATATGTATATTTGTTTTTTTGCCTTCGATACTGTGGTTTATTTTATGGTGTGTAATTAGAAATGTAGGAGTGTCAATATAGCGGCTTATGATTTTTTTTTTTTTATAGAATTTTTAAACAAACAGAGTGCCACTTTAGTAATCACATCCCACCCAATACCACATACTACAAGACATAAACCACTCATTGATGCATCTCTAGATTCCTAGTGGACTTTAACCAACAGTTTTTGGTATCAAGGTGTCAACCGGGCTAGTGTTTATATCCATATTCCTATGTATAGGGTTTAAAGCAAACACCCAGGATGTGGGCGAATCCTCTTTGATCGATTCAGTGTAGATAGAAAACTAAGGCTTAAGTGCTTGTAAGTAATCCTCCCATGCTTCCCAGCCGTTGTTGTGTTGTTTGGGGCAGCCTCTATTTCCATGATTGAGCAGTGATCCATTCCATTTCTCCATCCACAGAAAGTAGGGACCGCCTCTGCACCCCACCCACGTGCGCTGCCCTTTTTGGCAAGTGCACATCCTATCCCAAGGACCAAGTGCTGACCCCTAGGGCCTCCCCATTTCTCGAGCAGGCTAATAAAGCCATTCTGAGGGTGAGCATAATGGGTCTCCACAAGGCTCCCGCTAGTTCCCCTGCACCGAGCCCAGGATTTCTGGACATTCCCAGGTCATGTTGGAGGAAAGTACTTGTCAAAATCCCACAGCGGGCACAGTTTGAATTGGGCATACCACCCATCTGCCAGAGGCTCTCTGGTGTATAATAAACCTATGCAGGAAGTTGACTAGGATTAGTCTAATTCGTGCAGAAATGACTAGCATTTGTGGGCCTGCCTACCCTGTTTCCATCATCATCCAATGTCCGCCTGCCATATATTATGCAGCCGTGAGGCAAAAGCCAGGGATGTTAGTTGTGAGAGAGCGACAAAGCCTGGAGATTCCCCATGCTCCAATTGGTTCTATAGTGAGTTTGGCTTCCAGTGGCTTAAGTTCTAATATTGACTGTGCCGAGCTACGAAGGGAATCGAGGATATGTCTTTATTTCAAGACACAGAAAAATTGCGAGTTGTGTAACTCAAATTATCCCTAAGATCCTCAAATGTGTTCATGTAGGATTCTTAAACTATTTAATGTAACGCAGGGCTCTCCTCCATGCTGACAATGTAGTTATGGTAGGTTTTGGAAGCTTGGGCTTAAGATCATACAAAACGTGAAGGACGCCAACTTATCCAAATGACTGTATGCAGGGTCAACCCTGTCCCCGAACAAACAATTGTTAATCGCTAACAGGTGTGCAACCCAGTAGTTTAGTTGTATTTCTATGGCACCCAGGCCTCCTGCATATGGGCTTATACTGCACTTCACAAGGGACATCCTAGATCGACCACACCCGCCCAAAGGAAAAGCCACCAGAATGCTCTGAAATGCCAGAGCTGGTTCTTCCTTGGGAAAATTCTGTACTATGTATAACAGGTGAGGGAGGGCAATCATCTTATATATTGCAATTCTCCTAAGGATGGACAACCACTGCGTCAATCACCTTTTCAGGAACCAATTCTGGACTCAACCAGCAGGGTTATATTGGCCCTCTAGCTCTCGTCTGGGGACACAGAAATTAACAGTCCCAAATATTTAATCCTGTCTGTTTGGAGTCTCCATTGTGATAAACTTCTCAGGTTGTTAACCCCCCCTTGTTTGGGACCAATATCAGTTTAGACCAGTTCGCAACTAAGCCAGAGGCTGATCCATAGATCTCAAGGATCTGATTGTGGGGGATGGGTCAGCCAGGAAAAACAAAACATCATGGAGGATGGTGTGATTTTCGATAGTTGTACCACAGTTAAATTTTCTCAGTAGGGCGTCCCTTCTAATCCAGGGGTGCAGCCTTGTCTGATGCCCCTTCCAATTGGGAAGTGGTCAGACAATGCTCCACTGGATTGCACCAGAGCCCACAGGGTTGAGTAGAGGTCCCGGACATGTTATTAACCGGTGACCAAAGTTCATTGTTTGTTGCACTTGATAGAGGAACCTACAAATGGATGGAATCAAAGGCTTTCTTGTAGTATAGCAGGATTAATTCCAAGGGTCCTTCGATTACTTCCTATTGAAAGCCATATGAATGTGTCTGACGCAGTGCCGGGTACCTCGGGTACAAATGAAATGATTTTGGTACTTGTGTACCAGTTGATGGATTCCTGTTATTAACCTGGCAGCAAGATTCTTGGCTGATGTTTTAATTTCATTGTTAAGCAAAGAAATAGGGCGGTATGAGGTACATCTGTCTGGTGATCTTCCCTGTTTTGGAATAACCATTATGTTGGCTTCGCATCACTCTCTCGGCAGGCACCTCTCACCTCATTAAACAGCAGGGGTAAATGAGGAGAGACCACTAAAGCAAAGTGTTTGTAAAATTCCATCGAGAAAACGTTCTGTCCCGGTGCCTTCACCGAATGAAAATCCCCAGTGGCTTTGGAGATTTTCTCTACATCTATGGGTAGGACCAGGACTGATCTATCCTCTGCCGACAAGCCTTTGACAGGTAGGTCTGTGATTAGTGGGTTTGGTTGTTCTAGTTCTGGGGTCAGCCTCTCAGCATATAGAGTTTTATAATATGTGGCAAAGGCATTTTCTATATCTGTTGCATCTGTAACGCCACCTTTCTCTGGGTTTTGAATGATCGGTATTGTACTCGAGACCTGTTCACTAGTAGCAAGCCAGTGCACCATTATGCCCTTTTTTATCTCATGGTTCATATAGCCTTCCCTGTGATAACATCCACACATACTGAGCTGTATCCATAGCTAGGTTACGCAGTTGTGCCCAAACAGATTCTGTCTCTCTGAGGAGAATATCCTGGCATGTATCTTCTAGCTCTAACTGTGCTAGGAGTGCCTCAAGGGCCGCTGTCTCTCCCTCTTTCTTCTGGTTTCGGACCCCTAATAGGCCTTCACCCTTCACTTGTTTTCCGCCAGGAATACTCCCCATAGGGTAGATCCTGACTGCACTGATTAGGTATTAAGAATGAAGAATTTCTTTGTCTTTTCTTAGTTCTTCTGTTAGCTCATGTTCTACCAGCCACTAAGCATTCAGCCTTCACAACCATTGATGCCGGTCCGCTGTTCTGTACAGCTGGAGCACAACCGGTGAGCTATGGGAGATTCCTCTGGGCAAAATGTCCATCCCTGCCATGTGGTGTATGTCTGTCGGAGTGAGGAAGAAAAGGTTGATTTGTGAGAGGGAATCATGTGCATCAGAGAAGGATGTGAAGGCTCTGTCCCTGCTATGCCAGGTACCACCATATGTCCGACTACTCATTCTGCTAGTCTGTGTATTCGATTTATTGCCACCTCTGTAAGTGCCATGTATCCTATCTAGGGTCCATCACTGCATTGAAGTCTCCCCTAAACAGCAATCTCCCCAGGGTAGCCTGAGTCACTACCACAGTGAGTATATCCAAGGTGTCTCCCAACAAGGCCAGGGGAACATACACTGACAAAAGAGACCAAGCCTGTCCTTGTACTATGCCTGTTATCACAACATACCTGGTGAGGTTGTCAGTCTCTACCCGGCCCATTGTCCTAGTGAATGACCTGTGGAGCTTAATGGGCATCCCCCTGGAGTCAGTTTTGAATCCCGCAAAGTACACTTTGTCAAACCGGTTTCTACCCAAAAACAAGCATTTAGTGCCCATCGGGTGTATATCCTGGAGAAATGAAATGATTTGCAATCCTTTTATTGTCAGTATTATTAGTTTTCAATATTTTTATTTACTATATTTTTGTGTTTCGATATTTTGGCATTTTATAAAGGGTCAATATATTTTTTTATATTTTGTCCTACAATATTGTGGTGTTGATATTTTGATACGGCGAGATTTGTGTTGCCGATATTCCACAATATAATCTGTAAATGAGATTATCAAGGGCAAATTAATGCAAGTATTGGTATTTTTGGTGTACTTTGCATTGTTTGCATTCCTATACAGGTTGCCAAAGAAGATGCACACCGACCAAAATTTTGTTGGGGAGCTATTTTCCCTTTTTGTGGTGTTAACATATTTTTTAAATTAGCAGGATGCATTGTTTCTTTCTCTTAAGTAGTGCACGCCTATGTTTTTTCAGTCAAATAGATGTGTGGGTTACTTGTATGTAGGGAGGCGGAGTGTATGTTTCTCTACTTAAATATGGTCCCTACATACTTCTGTACATCTGTGGGGTGGTTCAAGGCTGATCTAACCTCAATCGACAAACCTTGGAAAGGTAGGTCAGTGATCAGCCAATTTAAGTGTTCTAGTTCAGGGGTTGGCACCTTTGCATATAGGGTTTTCTAATATGCAGCAAAAGCATTTGTAGAATATGAGAGGGTGCTCAAAAAAATACATGACTTAATTACATCCATCCATACACAGTTTTTTCAACTTTTTTCAAAATGTTTTTTAAATTAAAAACTATTTTCAGGTTTGGCTTTTTTATGTTTTTCACATGGCTAATTTGTGAATTATAATTTCTTTCATTTATGGATTACCTAAGAGTGTTGATGAGAGGATTTTAAAATCTCTTCAGCACCCAAAAAAAGAAGACTGCTTCTGGGAGGACATAAATTATATGTGTGTTTAAATTTTTTTAAAAAAATTAGAATTTTTTTAAACTAATATTTTAAGGATATTGTTGAGACAGCAGGGTAAAAAGTTATGAATTGTTTGCTAGTTTTCTGTGTTAGTTATAATTTAAAATGCATGCAATGTTTTCCATATAGTCTACTCCCCCAAAGAAGTTGTTCATTCATTTCTTTAGTTATTTTAGTTAATCTGGGCTGTCGGCTATTCGAAGAAGGTTGTGCTTGTCTCATGTCCTGAAAGCTTTGTTCCTTTTTCAACATTTCGAGGAAATTATAGAATGTGTGGTGATCTTTTCCAATTGAAACAGACAAAAAGAGTTGTGCTATCCCTAAATGGCTTTGCTTTTGCCCCCCCGTAAGCAGGTCAAGTAACAGTTGCACCACTCAATTCTGTAACGTTGAAGTCGTTTGTGACCTGACCTGTTTGGATGGCGAATGTGTTTTTGTTCAAAATAATTTAGTAAAGGTGACAATTTTCCTTTGTTTTGGGGAAAATATGCAGATTGTTTAATTGCTGTGTGGAAATCGTCTACATTGTCTACATTTCCAGGAGGTACTAAGGATAATGCTGTTAATTTTTTTATTCAAATTGAAGTTAGCTGTCAGACATGTAATCTCCAGGTAAGGATTCTTTTGAATGTTTCATGCCTTACAGCCTATAAAAATGGAAAAAAAATCCTTGAATTTGTGTGCCAGGTTATAGTTTATTTATATATTGAAATAATTGCAATGAAATGCAGTAGTCAAGTAATAGTTTTGTTTAATGTCCTGACAGAAATATTTTTTTGAAAATCCGTCAAAGGATGAATATTAATTTTTAAAATCACTGTAGATTTAAAAAAAATTATATTTTTTTAACTAAATTATTTCCTACAATGCAGGATGTCTTTTACAATGCACAATGTTTTTTTCTTGCAGCATTGAATTGTGTTTTTACCTTTTTAGATGGTAGACGGCACTATCACATGTGGTACTGTAATCTTGTGTGCACTCCTCAGAGACAGTCACTCGACTGAACACACAATGCTGGACGTCTCTATCTATACTATTTCTAATGGTTTACTACATTTAAAAACAGTACGTTCCATGACATGTATATTAAAAATGAAGCGTTCTATAATGAATGTATATTTCTAATGTTATATTGTTAATAACATGTTTAACTTTGTTCATTATATTTTGGACACCATCTTGGTGTGGTCCATTTTTCTAAATTTAAATGTGGTTTAGTTGCTTCACAAATAATTACAAAATGTTTTTAAATTTTTTAATGTAATTGAAAAAAACGCAAAATAAAAATGTGGGGTAAAATACATAAGCGTTGAAAAGATGTGTGTTAAAGTACATTTATGTAGCAATATATGTAATTGCATGGTAAAAGCATGTGTTGCAAAAACTGTGTTGTAAAGGCATGCTGATTAAACGTGTGTAGTGAAGATCGATCTGTTTTTAAAAACAATGTTTTATTGATACGACATGCCAGTACTCCATGTAGACAAACGTTTAGCATAAAGGACACTGGGCACAATGTCAAGTATACATGTGCTGGACTATAATAACCAGGAACGAAATATTAACGATAGCAAGGCAATCATGCCAGAACAATTTTTTGAGTGAGAGTGCTGGTCACTGATATCACCAAACGTATGACATAGTAGTTACCAATGCCTGTTATTAGAAGAAAGAATGCAGATTAGAAACTTTGTGGAATGCCTGTATGCCTATCTCTGGCAATAAAAAGAAACCCCAAACCGGAATTCTGTGCCAAGGTTAGTTTTGTCACCACAATTGCTATGTACTGAGGAGTAATCATGCTAATTAGAGTACATTGCCTTAACTACTCATTAGAATAGTGGGAATAGGAAAAAGTACACTCTTAGAATACTGGATCATATAATATTGTGACATAGGATAAATGACTCATCAGAGAAATAACTGAACACAGTGCTATCACATTAAATGCCCCATAGATTCGATTACTATTCCCATAAAATGTGCTGTGTTATAATGCGGACTTCAATATTCATGTGGATGTTCAAGAAAATGTTATTTGAAGTGCGGCTTGTTCAGATTGTCCAGGTAGGTTCTAGCAAGTGTGTCTCTCGAAGGCTGTGCATTGAGTGGCTAAAGCTCTATTCTCTCAGCTCAAATACAAGTGCTTAAGTCTTTAATGAAGAGAAATCCTGCCATAATGGCTGATGGTGGCACACTTTGTTATACAACTGAAAAAACAAGATGTATATGAATATGAATTATTTTTGCAATTCTTTTTAAAAAACAAAAAAACAAAGGCTTCTTACACTACATGATGAAAAGAGGGTTGATGATCATTACTTACACAGCTAGCCTTGCTATATCGTAGGACTGGTCTGTGTTTCCAAGTCTTGCAAGAGTGGCGCTTTTACGGCCCAATCAATTACAAAATATGCATACTCTTCTCACAGCTCCTTCCATCCCGAAGTTCCTCCCTCAGCGTCTAACCACCCTGGTCCTCTATATTCATCCCATGCCCCCAAAACTGTCTCCCATTTTTTAGGGCAGCCTCTCACCTTATATACCACTTGTTCCACCCTTTGGCACCAGTCCAGGTCGGTTTCCCACTCGGCCTCTCTTGGTGGGGCCGTAGCTCTTGCTATATTGCGCTTAGAAACTCCAACCACCAGTCTCAGCCAGATCTCCATGTACCTGGGCCAATCTTTCACCCCTGCTATCCCCAGGATTAACCATTTTGCATCGAGAGGGACCTCCAGCGATGTAACCCTGGCCATTTTGGCTGTCACTTCTGCCCAGTAGCCCTGTACCAGTGGACATTCCCAGAGGATAAGAAAATAGGTTGTCTTGTTCCTACACCCCCTCCTACACAGCAGAGCTTCTGCCCTACCTATCTTATGCAGCAATGTCTGTGAGTAATAGGTTAGGGAGTATTTTAAACTTGACCAATCTGAATCGTACTTGGATAGCGATCTCCCATGGGCCTTGTAGGGCCTCCAACCAGTCGTCATCTGCCTGATCTCCTAGATCCTCCACCCACGCCAGCCTCAAGAGGCCCAATGAATCTGGGGAATTTCTTTATTAATTTCCTGTCGATCACTGACACTCCATTTTCCATCAATGCCTCAGTCAGTATCCGGTCCTCCAGGGGAGCGGACTCTGGTGGTATCTGCTCGCTCTCCAATACGTTTTAGCGGAGGGCGTGACCCAGTTGTAAATGTCGGAATCGCTCCGATTCCACCAGATTATATTCCCCACTGAGGTCCTCAAATCGTATGTAGGCTTGATTCCTCCAAACATCTCCCAGGTGCTCTATGCTTAAGAGCTCCCATTTCGAGAATTCTTCCAGCCTTCCTACCTCCGACAGCAGATCACTGCACCAAAGCGGCGTCAGTCCGGTAAGCTTCCCCCTCCAACCCAGAAACCATGTGGCTCGGTTCCATACATCAATCACTTTCTGTGTATATTGTGGCCTGCGCCTTTTTTCTTTCGTTCCATAGAGAAGTCCCTCATACCCACGCGGCTCATGAATGCTCTGTCTACTCTATATGCTGCATCCTGGTGATCAGCAAACAACTACTCATTGATGACCAGGAGTTGAAAGGTCCAGTAATACTTCAGGATATCAAGAAGCGCTGGTCCCCCTTCATAGATCCCATGCTGCAGCTTGGCCAGTGCTATTCTAGGGTCTCCCCCCTCTTCAGCAATCTACGAACCTCCTGGTCTATGCTTTTAAACACTGCCGACGGGATCCTATACGGTGTGTTTTGCATAATATAGAGTAGTTTCTGTAGGCTCATCATTTTGTATAGGGCTACTCTGCCCATTAGTGTTAGCGGTAGGTTTCCCCAGCGTGTCACATCCCCTTTGAGGCTTTCCAATTGTGGATCAATATTTCTGTGAAGAAATTCTTGGGGGTCCTGTGTGACATATATTCCTAAGTATCAAAACACCTCAGGCCACATCGGAGCTTGGCAATCCCAGGGTAAGCGGGGATCTGCTCCATGCTGCGGATATATCACTGACTTAGACCAGTTAGCCGGAGTGGTCCATGATTGTGAATCTTAAGCCTATTTTTGTGGTACGTACTGAGCTTTCAGGAATGTTCTCCTACTTAAATAAGGCTTAAAAAACTTGGAGTAACTCTCTGGTATATTGAAGATTCTAAGGCTGAAATAATTGTATCCAATGCATGTTAGGCTTTTACGTCCCTAGTAAATGTAAGATTCTGACTTTGACTACTTCATGTAGGGATCTCTTTGCTAAATATTACGATTTGAACTTGAAGTAACGTTTGCCCCTATGTATATGGTCTGACGCACCATTCTCTGGAATATTGGAGGCTCTAAGCCTGAGGTTCCCAAACATTTTTGATCCTCTGCTCCCTTGACCTGTTGGCCATGACTCCCCATTATGCTACTTATTTTTGGCAGGTGGGGGAATGCAAGCCAAGCCTCAGGAGTACTTCCATTTTTCTCTCTGAAAATAATTGGGATGAAGCCGATGAAGGTATTATAATCATGGATGTAACAAAATAAAAATATCACAGTTGTATAATACAAAACTTTAATTAATTAAGTTGGAAACAATTCAAAATTATTTGCCAAAAATGTTTCCAAGACTTAATAACCTTTTTAACACAAATAAGATTAGCCACACAACAAAAGTAAAAAAACTTTGGTAGAAAATCAGTGTTTTTAATTAACAGGAAAAACCATGGAGTACAAATTAAAAAAAGTAGAAAAAGGCCTAAATTTGTTTAACAAATCCTACTGAGATGGATGTGCTTGTTTTTCCTTACATAGCTCCTCAAATCTTTGCGTTATTTTTGATATCACAACACATTTCTTTTTCAAGGTTATTTTTTGCCCTATATTTTGACTTTATCACTGCAACTGCTGTGAAACTAGCTTCACAAAGGTAAGAAGTAGCAAGCGGGATCAAAACACGCAGGGCTCTCTTGCTTATCACTGGGTATTCATCTCCAGTTTGGCACCAGAACTCACGCAGTGACTGAGACTGGGACCTTACTTTCAATGTCGAGTCATTTGAAATGTCAGTAAGCTGTTCTGCTTCCTCGTTGTTGAAATGCTGAGGTATCTCGGCATCGAAGGGGTCTCTCACCTATTTCATTGGCTCCACTTCATCCTCTGGGAAATATTTGTCAATGTGAAGATCAGTTGTGACAAATACAGAATAAAAACTGTCCTCAATTTCTCCTTTAACGCCATCTCATTGTCTTGCAGAAACTGGTCCAATGAAGGAAAACATATAAAGTCCCCTTTGCTTACACTGCTTTTCCAAAGGATCACTTTCTTCTGAAATCCTGAAACTTTGTCTGAAAGCTGCAAGATGTTAGTATTATTGCCTTGCGAGGACTTGTTCAGTGCATTCAGTTATTCTAAAAGATCAGAAAGAAAAGCCATTTTTATTAGAAAGTCTGCAACAATAAATTTGTCAATGGAAAAAATGTTCATCATCGTGTAGATACGAGTATATTTAATTCGTCAGCTCATACGCTCTAAGCAGGGAGTTACCAGGAGACAGCCATGGAGAACTGCTGTAGAAAAAGAGGCATGAGTGTTCGGCGCCCATGTTATCACACAGCTTAGCAAAAAATCTTTCTTTCATTGGTCTTGTTTCAATCAAATGTACCACTTTCAGAATACCATGCAGTTCTTCACTGAGGTTTCCTGCTGCCAGTGATTCTCTGTGTATTATACAGTGTGTCCAAACAGCGTCAGGTGCTTTAGACCTTATGCGAGCTTGAAGTCCTTGGTAGCATCCTTCCATTGAACGACTCCAGTCTGTACAAACTCCAACACATCTCTACCAGTCAATCTGAATCTGTTCCATAAAATCATCCACAACAGCAAACCAGTCTTCACCTGTAGGTCCACCTTTCATTTCTTTACAGAACAACAAATCCTCAACATTTATTTTCTCATTAACAAACCTGACATAACAAGATAGATGTCATTTTGGTTGTCTGTTGCCTCGTCCAACCGAAGTGCAAAGTTTTTGCCTTTTAAACTACAGATGAGCTGGTCGCTCATATCTTCAGCCATGTCATTCATCCTCCGGCTGCAAGTATTATTAGAAAGAGGCACTTTGAGCAGCTGTTTACCCGCATCTTCGCTGAGTGTGATTGTTACCATATTAACAGCAGCAGGCAAAATATGCTCTTTTGCAGTTGTGTGGGTTTTCATTTTCTCTGTGCAACACGATAGGCCACTTTATAAAAAGACAGGAGGGTGTTACTGTTAACTTTGCCTTGTTTTGAGAATGTGGACTTTTGTAGTTTGGCTTCTGCAAGTTTTCTTATAAAAAAATTCCTTTGGCTTTCCACCAGATTTGGGTGAAGACTTTTAAGATGACGCTTTAGTTTACTTGGAAGCATGGATTCTACAGCCATAACCTTTAAACAGATTACGCATTGAGGACGTTCCTTCTTATTAACCTGTATACACGTTAAACCATAATCTAGATACCTGTTATCGTACTTTCTGTACTTGGTTTTTTCTTTCCAGTACTCTTTTTTGTCAGAAGAACCTGAGACTTCACTTTGCTCAGACGATATTGAACTTGGTATTAAAAATCTCTTCATTGTCAATCATAAAGCTGGCGCGTAGCTCGGCACTGAAGCACTGTCATTACTCTCTGAGGTAATTTTAAATATTAAATTGATCCTGAGTCATGTTTTTGGAACGGTCCACCTCCGAGAGTATTGACAGTGTTTGAGTCGAGCTGCGCACCCTGTTTAACTCCCCAGTTCACGGCTCTCGCCCACCCCTTAGCTGCGCAATGGTTTTAGCCCAGAGGTAAGTCAATGTTTGGGGTAGTAACAAGCTCCACGCTGCTTCAGTAAAGCTTCCTCCAGAAGGGGCTGAGTGACTGCAATCATTGGAATTTTATTGCACATTTCTTTTGGGGTTGTTCTATTATTTTTTACCTGCCATATCTTAAAAGGCAAACTTGAAGGTGCAAAGCAGTGACAGGCTCCACGCTGCTTCAGTTGCCTGCACAATAATCTGTCTTCCCTATTACCTGACTTGCTGTGTGCTTGGTGTGCATCTGTCCACGGCGCCCTTGGCTAGTTTTGACGGTGCACCGGGCAGTGGCAGCCGGCACAGGTAAGAGCAGTGGGGCGGTGGCGGGGTCTACAGACAACAGGTTATTTTCAATTAAATAAAAGAAAAATAATAAAACCACTTACGTTGCGCTTGCCGCATTGCCGACTCGGCGATGCGGCAAGCGCAAGGTATGTGGTTTTATTTATTTAATTTTAACTAACCTTTCGTCTCTCGATGCCCTGCCACCCCCCACAGTTCTGATCAGTGCCGACCGCCACTGGCACTAGTGTGGTGCAGCGCACAGATTGGGAACCGGTGCTCAAAGCTTAAGGTAACTAAATTTGCTACATGTAAGACTGAGGTTAAATAACTTTCTCTGGTACATGTTAGACTCTCTGCCTCAAATAAAAAATATCTGGCACGTCTAGGATTCTGAGTTTGAAATAACATTCTCTGGTTCATATTAAACTCTGACCTTGAAGTAACCTTCAAGGCTATGTGTTAAGTGACTCGCTCAGGTGCATGTAAATCTCTGAGGCTCTGCAAGGCTTTGAACTTGGAGTAACTATCTCTGAAACCAAAGGGTCTACACTTGAAGTAACCCTCTCTGTTGTATGTAAAGTTGTGAACTTGATCTTCTTTGTTTTCTTGGAAATGTAAAGCTGTGAGCTTGAAGTTATTTTCTCTATTAATGTTCTTAGATTGAAGTAGCTATTTCTGCTACTGCTGAGAGCTGGTACATGTTTTCAGTGCTTTGGGCTTGATAAACATGTCCGGTGGCTCACACACGGGATTCCGTTACATGGTAAAGATTCTCCTGCATGAAACTACAACACTGCCTCTTTTCTCCATTAATAACACCCAGCTTATATTAGACACTCAACCGTACTAATCAACAAATTGATAGGCACGCACACCGCATAGAAGACAGAAAAAAGAAAGAGAAAAACCCTAGGAGGGGCTGCAGGAGAACATATCGGACAAAACAACAGCGCTAATACAGACTTGATTGCAAACAAGACCTTCCAACCACCTTGGTGGCCTGCTTATCCTTGCCATTCCGCTGACCACTGGTTTAATTCATTAGACCTTCGAACAGCCAGGGCGGCATTCCCAGCGACGGTGTTCATACTCCCTTCAAGATTCGAGGTTCCTTCATCGTTCCTTCTTTCCCCAGCTGAAATTTTGAATCATTCATGAGAAGTCACCCACTACAACCTTTTTCATCCACTCCCTTGTTAGACCTGGTACCATTGGCGTGAGTCTCCCTTCCATTTTTTTCTGATTGCCTCCTCTGTTTTTTATGTGTTTTGCTGGTTTAGATGCTTTGGGCACTGTGCCACTGCTATTCAGTGCCACAGTGCAAGTGCTCCCTATGGTAAATTGATGTGTTGATTAGTGACTCCATGATTGGATCATTTGATTTACTTGTCAGACCCTAGTATAGTGCACCATGTGTGCCCAGGGCCTGTAAATCAAATGCTGCTGGTGGGCTTGCAGCACTGGTTGTGCCACCCACAGAAGCAGCTTGTAAAGTGTGTCTCAGGGCTGCCATTGCAGAGCCTGTGTGCAGTCTGTGACTGCCATGTCGACTTGGCAAGTGCACCCACTTGCCAGTCCCTAAACCTTCCCTTTTCTGCATATCAGTCACCCCTAAGGTAGGCCCAAGGGCAGGGTGCATTGTATGTAAAAGGTAGGACATGCCCTGGTGTGTGTAGCATGTCCTGATAGGGAATTACAGCCAATTTCGTTTTTCACTTTTGCAAGGCTACCTGTCCCCATAGGCCAGAATGGGCAGTTTGATTATACCATCTTATAATCCTAACTGACCCAGGGAACATGGTAGAAATTCGAGTTTAGTATGCCTGAACTCAGAATAATAAAATACATCTTTTAGTGAAGTTGGTTTTAACATTCTGGGGCCGATTCCGATCTCGGCCGGTAGGGCTCCGAATCGGATTCGGCTTTACCGGATCCGATTCGGAGCCCTGTTTCCCGACCGAACCGTACGCGGGTCCAGCCGAGCGAGTACGATGCGAAATCGCCGACCGACTCGTCCGGGCGTCCCGACCGCTCCGACCGACTCGCTCCCGGCTCGAACCGCTCCGACCGACTCGCTCGGACTCGACTCGCACCGCGCAATGGAGACGTTTCCCGGCCGGGTAAGTACGATGCGCGCCGCGAGCAGTCCGACCGAGCCGCGCACTCCGGCTCGTAAGAGCTGTCGGAGCCGTACTTTGGGGGTCCGTGTCGGACCCCCGGTACGCGTAGCCGCGCGAGTCGCATACAGGGGGACCCATGGGTCCCCCCTACCTGTGCGTGTACGGCGCGAATCGCTTCGCCGCGTACCCGCTGTAGGGGCGCCCTTGTCCGACTCGCACCCATTGAGTCAATGGGAGCCCGCGTACGCGTTGTACGACCGGCTCCCATTGACATCAATGGGAGTCCGACCGACTCGAGTCCGATAACATACGGACGCATCGTACTCGTTCGGTCGGACTGCACGGGTCCGATTCGGTCGGAAATCTCTCCGGGTCCGGCTCGGTCGGAGAAATTTCCGGCCCGAATCGGAATCGACCCCTCTGTGTTTGAAAATAGCACTTTTAGAAAGTAGGTATTTTCTTGCCTAAACCATCCAGCCTGCCTCTGCTAGCTTGTGTATTGTATGTCTGGTTTGTGAGTGACAGGGGCTGGGGGGCTCCAGGAGACAGGGTGAGTCAGCACAGGGCTGAATAGACCTATCTGCATGTAGAGTGGTGGGAGGAGTAGCACCTGGGCCTGAATAGGGCCGTGCCTGCCTTCCACAATGCTGGCTCCACCTCCTGTGGTGTGTCTGATGTCCCTGGCCCACACTGACAAAGGAAGAGGGTGTGCACTGGCAGGATGCACCCAGAACTGGGTTGGACTAGGTACAGGACCCTCTGCCTTCAGAGGACAAAGGATTTATGGGTATAAATACTGGGGCCCAGACCCCAAGACTTTAGATCACTTCTGGAAACAACAAGATGTACCTTTGCCAAGGAGAAGAACCAAGGAAGCTACAGGAGTTTGGACTGCCCCTCTGCCAGTGTGCTGTTTGCTGGGTTGGCCTGCAGTGGTCTTCATTGCCAAGGAAAGGAGAAGAAACTTTCAAAGAACTTTCATCATCGTGCAGAATTTTCTCCAAGGGCTTGAACTAGAGCTTGCCTCCTGCTGAAGTCTCAGGGCTACAAGACTTCACCACCAGCTCCCTCCTGAATTCCCTTGCTGGGGATTCTGTCTGCAGAAGCCTGCGTGTCGCTGGGAGCTGGAAGCGCGACTCGACGAGAAGAAGCATGTCGCTGTCACAGCTGTTGCCGTCGCATCGCCGGAGAAGCGTGTTGCCGCCGCAGAGGCCGCCGCCGCATCACCAGAGAAGCGTGCCTTCGTCGCAGCTGTCTGCCGTCGCATCCCCGAAGAAGCGTGTCGCAGCTGCCTGCCGTCGCATCACCGGAGAAGCGTGTCGCTACCGCAAGGGTCGCCGTCGCATCCCCCGAGAAGCGTGTCGCAGCTGCCTGCCGTCGCATCAACGGAGAAGCGTGTCGCAGGGCCTGTCGCTGCTCCAAAGATACAGAGTTCACCGCACGGCCGTCGGGCGTGCATGCATCGTCGTCACATCGCATCAAGGGCGCACTTTCATCACATCGCACCGGATCGTCACACCGCATCGAGGCGCCTGCTCGCCGCATCGTCCTCCCTGCGGACCCTTTGTTTGTTTTGCCTTACGCATCCCAGGTACTTTTGAGAGAAACGTGTCGCATTTACCATCAACTTGAACTAAGTTACTTCTACCATCTTTAAGTCATTTTGAGTACAGTATTGTGGATTTTTGTCGTTTGTGGTCTTGTGATAAGTCTATATAAAGAATACTTATTTTTATAAAACCTGTGTGGTGTCCATCTGTAGTGTAATCACTGTATTACTGTATGTGTTCACAAATGCTTAACACACTGCCTCTGAGATAAGCCTGTCTGCTCGTGCCAAGCTACCAAGGGGATGAGCAGGGGTTATTTTAGTAGTGTATCCCCCTTACCCTGACTAGAAGCAAGGGTCCCTATTTGGTCAAAGGTGTATACCATTGCCAACTAGAGACCCCCAGTTCTAACATTCTTTTCTCAACAGAAACCACCTTTTTGATGTAGTGCCACTCGCCTCAGCATTCCAAGTGTGTCCATTCCCAATCTTGTGTAATTACTCACCAATTCTCTCACTTTGTATGGCCCCTTGAATTTTGATAAACCACGACCAACACCTCAGGTTTGACTTTCACCCAATCCCCTTTGTTTATCCGACGACCAATGTGTGCTCTCTTCCAGAATTATCATTGGCATGTCCCACAACCCAGAGGTTGTTCAGTTGCAAGAGACCTGCTTCTCATCAATTCATAGGTAGGTTGGGAGAAATTTTAATTATGACGGAGTCATTGGAGTAATTTTGGTGATTCCAGTGATTACTCTATGATACGAAATTACTAAAAATTATGCTATAACGTCCGTTCGCGTAATAATGAGAAATTTGGCACAAAAATCCTACCACCGAAACAATGAACTTTGTGAGCGGCCACTACTGTTCGTGTTCTGTTGCATTTAGCGCTGTTTTCTTTGCGCAAAGTGCATCCCTAGGTCCATTTTGGATGCAGAGGTGCATTTTGTGCTAAGAAAATAGTGGTAAATGCTAGGTTACGTTCCACACGGAATAATGCGTAATCTTGCATAATTTTTCTGTAATTTGAAGTAATTAGACTACAGCAAATTATGCGAGCTACGCCTACCCCTACTTGTAGGGTGACTTTCCAATAGCAGGATTCAGAGTGGCGCAGTGAGCCCACAACATATCTTTCATGCTCCCTGTAAATTCGAACCTGACTTGGCTGCCATTTCCATGTCCCTTTTATTAACCTGTTGATCCTCTCTACTTGACCATTACTCTGTGGGTTGTATAGGAAGATTGAAATATCTTTTATGCCAATTTCCTGCAAGAAATGGCACCAAAGATGCACGTTTTCTACTTCCTGCTCTACAAACTCCTGCAAAGTGTCCCTTTTTTTTCCACACAGACGAAACTCCTTGCCAATAGCAATTCAATTTCTAAAATCAGCTGAATGCATGTTGTTTTCCAGCTATAACAAAATTTCATGGACGTGAATGCTTTTGCACTTGTGGCTTGTGCAGGCTTCGTATTGTACCTTCTGTTGACATTTGTAGCAATTTATCTTTTCCCCACTGCGTTTACTTCTTGAAAGTAATCATCCTGCCCGCCTTAATACAAGTGCATTATATTCTTATGCATATGTAATTGGGGGGGGGGTGGATATCTGTCACATTTCTGATGGATTACCCATCCGCCAAATGTATCCTTTGATAAAGACCAGGCTTCCAGTTCTCAGGGTACAGGTGGTGAAGTGTCTGTCATGGTATGATACGAAGCAGCAGCTATATATCTGATTTATTTGTATAGCAGTTTATTGCCTAGTGCCTGAGTTGTTTAACTAACATACTTTCAAAGTGTTTTGAGATTTTTGTGTTTTAGTCAATTTTCTACACTTTTTCACCTAATCCTCACTGTGCCATGTGGGTTTTTCGCCCAGTCCAGTGATTGCACGAGAATGCAGAGAGAAAGCAGCTTGTGGCCAGTCGGTCATGAGAGGGTGGAGTCTGGCCGAGCTAGTCCAGTGTTCAGCCAGGGCAGCTGCTTCCGGTTGGGGTCACACTTGATCACAGCATTTAAGCAACATGGCTGCTATGTCAAGGCCTGTAGACAAAGTTGAGGAAATGGGCAAAAATCAGCACTTTTTAACTCTTTGATATATGAACTTGAAATATCAAATACAAGGAGAAATAACTTAAAAAATAATTTAATGTTGTTTAAACTAATCTTAAAGGGCTATTAAACAAACAAAGTGACTTTGATTGCTGGGGGTTTCACACAAAATCTTATTAAGAACCAGTACTTCACCCACCCAGATTCTTAAAACATGGAATAATGTCCACAGGAACGCCTGCACTAGCCCTCTCAGTTTAAATGTATAGTGTTATTAGCAAAAAAAAGATAAAAGGGATTTCAGGTCATACTGTATTCAACCTTCTAGGACAGCGGCATTTAGTTGAAGGATGTGTTGCAGGAAGTCTGCTTGGGAGCAGAACTGTTCCTTGGGAGAACAAGACATCCGAATGTAGGTGCTGAGTCTCTCTACTATGTCAGTATCTGTAGACCCAAATCTGACTAGATCACAGCGCCTCACCTGAACTCCTAACCTTTCCAGAGTAGCAGGTGATTTTGGAAAACCTAGAACATGAACCTCTAGTCCCAAGGTAACCATGGAAACAGATCATCACCTTTCATTTCTCACTCATGGATGTCCATAGTAAATATAGAGAGATAACAAGGACATTACTAGCAGGCTGTAAACAAAGAACATATATATATATATATTACATCATTGGAAGAGATCAACATGATGAACCAGGCATTAAAGAGGATCGTTCAATGGCTTTCTAACAATCCTCTTATGCTTAACTCGCAGAAAACAGAGGGGCATATTATCTAAAAAGTGCGCTAAACATCGCAAAGCGTGTTTAACGAGCACTTTTTTATCGCCGGCTATCGTCGGAATAATTTGCCATGCTAACGCTGTATTAGCGACATTTAGCGCTATGGCGATAATTATTCCAGCCATAGCGGTGTTTTCCATGAAACATCGCTGGTTTTCCAGCGATGTTTCATGGAAAACGGCGATAACCTTGCTGATACGACCCTGTGGTCATATCAGCATAATCCACCCCCCCATGTTAGATATGGCTAACACCTGCTAATTGCAGGTGTTAAATAAATGGCGATGACCCCGGTTAGCGCAACTTTTCACGTCGCTAACTGGGGCCATGGCCACCTTGCTAATAGGCGATAGGCCTGTTAGCGGGTGTTTCCCAGGTTTGTTCGTCGGGAACGCCCACTTTGCATGTCATAGCGATAAATATCGCTGACATGCAAAGCGGTAAAAGCACGGGCGCTAATGCTCGAAAACTGTCTCTAACTGCTGTTAGAGACAGTTTGCTGATAGGGCGATAAGAATATCGCCGCTTTAGCAGCAAAAAGTGCCGCTAAAGCGGCGATAGTGCCCTTGCTAATATGCCCCCGAATTCCTTCTGATTTCCCCCCTAAAAGCTCCACAATGATAAAGGAATGGACCAAGACGATCCCTGCGCTAAACTGTACCCCGATTCTAGTGGAACTCAATCAAATCTCTAGGAATTACACAGGATAAGAGAGGAGTTGGCCTAACGGCTAGGGCGTCCGACCTCGAATCTGGGGAACTGGGTTCGAGTCTCGGCAATGACGCTGAACATCCTGTGATTCTGGGCAAATCACTTAATCTCCCCGTGCCTAACAAAAATGAATGTGTGTCCTAATGTAACGTAACTGGTGCTATGTAAAGAGCTCTGATACCCGATTCGGGTCAAGTTCGCGCTATATAAAACTCTGCAAAAAAAATAAAAATAAATAAGGGTCTAAACATGCAAATCTACATCAACACGATGGCAAAAAATGCCTGCTTCCATCAAAGCTATCTTAGAAAACTGAAACTGTTCATCGATACATCAGACCTTAGAAAGGCAGTCCAGGCTTTGGTCATCTCGAGGATTGAGTACAGATGCACAACTCTATCAGGGCTAACCAAGATTTCAGCAGCTCCCCTAAAAGCTTGCCTCAATGCAGCAGCTAGACTCATAACAAAATCTAGAAAATCACATCTGAAAGCGATCAATTGGCTGCCATACGAAGCAAGAATCCAACTAAAGATGGCATTTATCACACACGAAGCGCTGCACTACAAAACACCACTTTACCTTGCCCAGAAAATTAGGATATCCAGAGACAGCAGATTCTCTCGGAGCACTGGAGATCTTTTACTGAAACCTGCATTCTTCTGCAAGAAGAGAACATATAATAGAGCTTTCCCTGGAGCTGCACCAAGAATTTAGAATTCCCTTCCGCAGAATATTAGAAGAATCACGTCCACCTCTTTATTCAAAAAGGAATCTAAGACCTTCCTTATGAGCAAATTCCTCCCATAACTATCAGCGGACACTGCTAGGGTTCAATTTGAGACCAACAGTCAATCTCTCGATCTTCTACAATTGGCTGTTCCAGTAGGCTACATGATGCAGGATAATAGTCCCTCCAATTTTATGGCATTGAATCTTGGGATATCGTATTCCAGATCGATATCATTGATTGAGCTTCATCTCTTATAACCAGCTCATTTTATACACTCAGTCCCTGCACTTGATGATAGGGGATTTTCTAAGGACAAGTTCATCTAAAAAGCCACATGATGTAATTGACTGGACACGTAATATTGTAACACAGTGGATCTCAAGTAATCATAAGAATGTGTAGTATTTGTAAGTGCTAATTGATTGCCACTTTAAGAATGATCACTTACGTTTGGTAGTCTGCTTAAAGGTCTTGTATATCTACGCAAACTGAATGCTATTGAACTGTGAAGCGCTCTGACACCCAATCTTGGGTCATGGTTGCGCTATAGAAAACATTGAATAAATAAATAAATAAACCCAACTATAGCAACTAATAAATCTATCTAGGCATACCCTCACTATGGGCCTTAATACGATATCTGTGGGACCACCTTCGGTAGCGATCCCACCGACACCCAGGATAGCGATCCGACTGCAACATTACTATGTGTTCGGTCAGACCGCAGCGGTTGGAGGGAGAGACTGCCGCCTCTGACAGGCTCAAGGAGCCCGTCGGGGCGGTGGTCAGACCATAATCCCTACAATGGGGACGGTGCCACAGCAGGCACCACATAAGGATTACGATGTCCATTTCCCACATCCTTTTCACAGCGGTCCCACCGCCATGGAAATGCTGTCGGAAAGGGAATTCTGTCCCCAGTGGGCCTCTGCTATGTGGCCCAGGGGCACATGTGGTGATCCCCCAAACATCCGTGTTTCAGGTAGCACATGGTGCCTGGCACACGGTGCATGGATGTTTAAAAACATCCCTTTTGCTATTGTGGTTTGTGCTACGCCCCTTTTCTGGGCCTCGGCACAAGCTGCAATAGAAAAAGGGATGGATCTGACCACCTACACAGCGGTCGCATCATAACCTGGCGGGTAGAACCGCCAACTACATGTCGGGCGGTGTCCATCCCGCAGCGATGGCAGTCGGCATCGTAATAATAAGGCCCAATGGGAATATAGGGATATATAAGTGATCTCTGGGATTAGCACCTGACCTCATACCTGGTGTGTGTAGTTTAGTTAGGTGGTCCGCATCACAAAGTGTAAGCTCAGTTTACGCAAGGCTGCTGCCTTCATTCTAAGACCTGTCCCTCTTCTGGAATTCGCCCCTCTAACCTCCAAGGGATCGAGACACTGTTTATATTATAGAAAATGTTGTGTTTGAAAACCTGCAGCTGTGCTACCGTGTTCTGTCAAGAAACGTTAGGAGATGTTACTGACTGGGCACAAGATAAACAGTACATTATGTTCTACTTTATACGAAATGTTCAGACCAAATCCCAGGAAAAGTCATTGAATAACAAATAATATGTGCAGCGTATTTCTGGAATAATATGTCACAAAAACAAATGTATTATGTGAGGCTGTGCAAAGCAAAGGCAGCCTAAAACAGCTAATACGAGCAACCACGGGAGAACCAAAGTGGGCCCAGAAGGGAAATCACTACAGATGCGCTCAGCGATGAAGGAATCAAATAAAAACAAGAAATGAAGCAGCATTGTACATGTGTGATGCTTCTATGGTGTGATACAAGCCAAGAAAGAGGAGCGCTGTACTGGGTCAAAGACCAGCATAAAGTCCATGAGTGATAGTAGAGGTGGCTGGGTTGTGGATGGTCAATGCATTGAGGGCTGTGTTTTTTCCAAGAGGCGAGTCTTCAACTCTTTCCTAAGTTGTAGCAGGGTTGGGGCAGTCCTGGCGGATACAGGGATGTTGTTCCAGACCTGGGTGCATTGATGGAAAAGGCCTGCAGCCTGGTGTTTCTTTTTTACACCTCCTAATCTGCAGTCTGATGGTGTGCCAAGAACCACCAGAGATGCTGAGCTTGTCTGCAAGATAAGCAGGGGTGCTGGTCGTGATGGCTTTGTAAATGATGCAACTGGTTTTCAAGATGGTGCGGGAGGCGGCTCCAAAACATTTTAATAGTTCTACATGTAGTGCTCTTGTTTAATTTAACTAAATCGCTATTCAATGGGTTGAACAAGAAATGCAGCTGGCAATAGCTTTTCTCTTGTGCAGATCAGAATACATAGCCCTCACGTGCTCATTTCTCGTTCGCCTCGCACTGTTTAGGTTTTGCCAAACTCTACGCTGCTGCTGCAGAAAAAATTACCGTCCTCTCACTGGTGGCAGTGCCTGCAATGTGGTCTGCGCCTACAACTTGTCGTGCATTGATTGGGCTAGGGCTGATTACTTGGAGGAACCTTTTTCAGAGCTAGAATGTCATTGATCATTTCAGGAAACAAACCGTTTATTTATTAATAGTTTTATGTAGCGCTGACCTCACTGAGTGATATTGGCACACTTTTCACGGATCACTAATAATTATATACACCAACAGTTCAAGTTAAACTGTAATAAACACAAAGGAGGGGTGGTAAACACTATTATTTGAGCTGTTGTGATTTATATCTGATGAGTTCATGTCTTCTTCTGGCCCATACAACAGTCTCAGGAGTTAAACTGAGATCTAGGCAAAACAAGTGAGTTTATAGAGATTTTCTGAAAGAGAAAAGATCTGTCATAGTCCTCAGAGTTGTGGACAAAGAGTTCCACGGCATGGGACAATGCCTGAGAGACAGCTTTTCATGGCTATGCTTGATTTAAATAGTGTCTCAAGAGGGAGAGAGTCCTTCCTCTTTAACAGTTTTGACCCTCTGGAGAGAGTCCACACATGCGATAGGTGCTGGGCAGGATGGGGCTTCAGGTGAATGGTTTTGATGGTCAGGGAGAGTACTTTAAATGTGAACTTTGCTTCTGCTGGTAACCAATGAAGGTCTCTTACTACAGGTGATAGATATGTGGTTTAGTGTTCTCATTGCCCACTTTCAGCAATAGTCACGCTGTTATCACTTTGTATTGGCCGATGACTGTCCTGGTTGTGCTCAGCATTCGTTTTGAAAATAAGTCACAGACTCAAGGAGGCTCCCCACTGCACCCCTACTTTCAGTGCCTCTGCAGCTAGGTAGAGGCCTAGGATACAAAAGTTATGAGGCCGGCATAGGGGTGTATACAACTATCCCTTTGCAGTGCTGTAGATTCAGAGCTGCAATGGCAGGTGAAGTGTTCCAGTAGTTCTGGGACCCTAGGGTGAAAGTAGGACTCCTCAAGCGCCTCTTGGGATTAGGATGCAGCAGTATCAGCTGACACATAGTTTTGGGCTTCGGACATGCTCTTGTCTATCGCCGAGTCTGATAGTACTGGTACAAGGCACATCCGCACCCCGCTGGGGCCGCAGACATACCTAGCACCCCCAACAACTGCCCACACAGAACAAAGGCCCTCACAGCCACCAACAACCAACAACCGACCACAGCGGCACCCACGCTCACAGCCATACTCCCAGGTCCATCCTCAGTCCGGCGACCCGGTGTCACTCGGAGAGTTCGAACTTTCCATGTGGGAGCGACTATGGCCCCCCGGCTGGCAAATGTGCCCAGAACTTCCGTCCAAAGAGGCAGTATCGGTCTCTGTCTCAGCCCCGTGCCTCCTCCTGTCGGAGTGTCTGGTCCTCCACCCGGGCCCATTCCCTAACAGTGGCCTCCCATCTATGCAACACCGGGCCGACCGTCAACTTCCATGTCATAGAGATCTGTCATTTGGCCAATATAAAGGCAAGGTCTAGAAAGTGATTTCCCACTTTTTTGGATATCGGGCGTGGAAAGGATCCAAGTGAGCACACCTCCAAAGTACAGGGAATAACCCAGCCTAATGTCGCTTCCAGCATCTGTACTACTGAGGCCCAAAACATTCTAAGAGGGGCACAGGGCCAAGTCATATGGCAGAAGTCTGCCTCCACCAGTGTGCAGCAGGGACAGAGTTTAGCTCGCCCCCCCGTACATCACAATCATTTTTGGGGGGGGAGAGATAGGTCTGGTGCAGGTAGTTAAATTGAATCACTTTAAACCGGGTACTGCGGGAGACTTTTTGCAGGTATGAAATCATCTTCACTCATTCCCGGTCAACCAACACCCTGCCCAATATACCATCTCACTTTTGTCTAAGCAAGGAAGGGCTTCCGCACCATTGTGTTGAGAGCTCCATACAACTACCGAACAAGATGCTGACTCTTTCCCATAGACAGTAATAGATGTAAGACTGCATGCGTCCAAGGCTCGTCCACCCCTGCATCCCAAGAGCCGTAAATTTCCAGGCCAGTGCCTCATAATTAAGGAATTGTCCACGGGGCAAACCGTGCATCTCAACCAGGACCTCCAAGGGCAGTAAAGTATCGGCCTCGTAGTATTCACTGACCGTCACTAACCCCACCTCTGTCCACATCGCAAACTGTGCTGCCAGGAAGAACGTGGGGGGGTCCCCATGTGGCAGCCCCACCTAGGAAGGGTGGGGTGTATAACGGGCACTCCAGCGTCTGCCTGTCACTGCTCCACCAGCTCCAGTGTGCTCTCCCCAAGAGCAGACCATCTTTCCCCCTGCTTAGCATCTGTCACAAAAGTCAGGCTAGGAGCGCTCCCTGGTTTGGCACCGACCCCATTCGTCCAACTCAGTCAGATTAGCACCATCTAAGCAGAGTGCGATCCATTGCAGATGAGCAGCCAAAAAATAGAGCTGAAAGTACGGCACCCCTAAGTCCCCCTCCAATATAGGTCACCAAAGCGTATCCAGAGACACCCTGTGACGCCCCCCATCCCAGATGAGCTCCCTCAACAGTGAGTCCAATTGACGAAACGATGGGATAGGCACCTAGGTAGGGAGATTGGTAAAGTAATAAAACAACTGTGTGTGGTAGCATGATCATTTTGGTTAAGGCAATCTGTGCCATAATGGGAAATTGTAGCGTACGCCAAAAGGCCACAATACCCCTCAGGGAATGCAACACCACTCCCAGATTGCTCTCCTGGAGTTCTCCCAAGGTATGATAGACTTGTATCTCTAAAAAACAGAATGTTGACGGGCCCAGCTGATTTCTGCCCGCAGGGTCTGCGGTTGGGCCATACCAGGCAGCACTGGGAAAACGCGCATCTTCACCAGATTCACTTTAAGCCCTGACATCGCCCCAAATTCAGGCAAACGTTGCTAAATATAAGGGACATCAGCAACCATGTCAGGGACATAAAAAAAAGGTAATCAGCCTACAGTGATATCAGATGTTCAGTACCAGCCACTTGGATTCGCCATCCCCGCAACTGAGGCGAACAAGAGTGGGGACAGCGGGCATCTCTGCTGGGTTCTCCAAAACACATCATAGGAGTCTGACACAGTTCAGCCCGTACGAACCTGAGCCTTGGGACTTGTATATAACAGGTGAACCTACCCCACCCTGGAGGACCCCATCCGCATTCGGGTCATAACCGCCTCCAGGTAGGCCCAACTAACAGTGTCAAACTCTTTTTTCAGGTCCACCGCTATCAGGCCTGCCCCACCATCTCCATCCCGCCTAGGGGTGAAGAGCACCAAGTACAAATGTCACAGGTAGGTGTTACTTTGGGGAATAAATTCACACTGGTCCGGGTGGACCAAAGCTCGCATGTTTGGAAGCACGTGCATAGACAACACTTTACTGAGGATTTACGTCTATGTTCAACATGGACAATGGCCGAAACGCCATGGTTGGTGCTCCCTGTGCAGTCATGTTTGGCAGGGGAACTACAAGTGCATCTCTCATGGTGGCCGGGAGTTCCAGCTGCACCAGCGCTACATTGTACATGTCGGCCAAGCGTGCTGGCAACAGCCCAGCATATATAGAGTAAAACTCTGCTAGTAGGCCGTAAAGGCCCCGTGTCTTCCTGCGTGCCATATATTTAATAGCGCCCTTGATTACCTGGGGAGGAATGGGCCCACCGAGCTCTTCCACAGCAATCGGAGTCCCTTCCTGCAGCCACAGAGGAGACAGGAAAGCCTCCAGAAGCTCCCCCAGCCCTTCAGTGTGTTTCTCACCGAGGCCAGTGTAATTCTTCCGGAAGGCGTTCCTGATATCCACTTGGGAGTGCACCTGTTGCCCTTCAGATCGAGTCAGGGATGCAATTGTATCCTCTCTTGTCTCGGGATTCAACACCCATGCCAGCAGCCTGCCCGCCGTACACTCGCTACCATGTGCCCGAGCAAGATATGCTTTATAATCGTGGCATTGGAGCTCCTCCAAAAGAACGTTATAGCATTCCTTGGCCTCCACCAATCGCATCCCCAAAGCAGGGTCCGCGTCAGCCAGCACTCCAACCCATGTATGGTCCCATCCAGCTCCAAGGCTCCCAATCAAGTACCCTCTGAACACCTACCATCGCACCCATGCAGTGTCTTCTGGCAACCATTATAAAGGCCTCCCACTCAATAAGACAATCGGAGACAGTGTCCGCGTTCTGAGCAAAATAGTTCGAGATGGCCTCCCATAGGTCTTCGTGATAGGCATCATCCTTAAGGGCACTGGGGGACAGGCGTCACATGGGGATCGCCAGCCCAGGAGTCCCTAATCGCAGACCCACCGGAAGTGGACTATAGTCCCAGATGGTGCGTCCAAGATATTCAGTATGCTAAACAAACTGGCTAAGGGGTACAGAACACAGGAACAAGTTCAGGCGGCCATGTAGGGTATATAGTCTAGAGTAAAAGGAATAATCTTGTTCCTCACCATGTTGTGTCCTCCAGGGATCCTCCAACCCCCAGCTGGTCACCCAGTCCTGGAATCCCCTCACGAGCCGATGTGCAGGAGCCTAGGAAGTAGTGGGGTCGAGCGGTCAAGAGCATATCTGCCACACAATTAAAGTTGCCCCTAACGAACACACTCCCTCCCGGAAACTGACCCAGCTGTGCCAACAGTCGGGCCAGAAACAACTGGTCCTGATTGGGAGCATACACGCACCCAATCATCAGAGGTCTTGCATCCAGCCTTCCTTCAATCAAAACATACCTGCCATCACTGTCCACCCGCACCTGCGTGGCCTCAAAAGGGATGCCCGCCTTGAACCAGATCAGGGTGCCCGAGCATAGGCGGAGTAACCTGTAACATACACTTGTCCTCTCCAGCGCCTCTGAAGGCACTTTGCCTCTTCGATGGCAAGGTGGGTGTCCTGCAAAAGAGCTATATAATAATAATACTGCCATTTGTAGAGCGCGAACAGCTACCTCCGAGGAGGTGTCCCGGCGCTAGAGAGACAAGTGACATGCGAGAGACAAGATCGACCAAGGATCATGGAAGATTAAACCAGGTTAAAAAGCCATGTTTTTGCTGCCTTCCTAAATTGAGTTTCAGAAGTAATCTGGCGCAAGGAGTTAGGCAGGGAATTCCATAACCTGGATGCCCCGAACATAAAAGATCTGCCACCCAACCGGGCTTTCTTGACCCGTGGAGTACAAAGCAATTTCTGGGAATTGGACCTCAGAGCGCGAGTCTGCATGTAGACACCTAGCCTCTGTTTCAAATAGCTAGAGCACGTTCCATGGATTGCCCGAAAAGCTAGGGTTAAGGCCTTACATTTGATTCTATTGGCTATCGGAAGCCAATGTAGTTCTCTAATATGCAGAGAGATATGTTGCCGGAATGGGACATGTCTGATCAATCTCGCAGCCGCATTTTGAACCATTTGGAGTTTCCTAACAAGGTACACTGGTGCGCCCAAATAGAGGCCGTTCGCGTAGTCCAGGCGGGCCGTTACTGTGGCATGGACTACGGCTCAACGGCAGTTCTCTGGCAGCAGATGTATACATTTTCGCAAGTTTCTCAAGCTGCTGAAGCAAGCAGCTGTTACCTGCTGAATTTGGGCTGAAAAGGATAAATCAGCCTGCCATTTTACTCCCAGATTTTTGGCACAGCCGGCTGGAGTGGGTGGTGAACCCATTTCCGCTGGCCACCACAGGTCTGCGGCAGGGGGCTGGCTTTTGCCGAAAAACACCACTTCGGTTTTATCGGCATTCAGTTTAAGTTTATTGTTGTTCATCCAGCATGCAATATCTTTTAAGCAGCCTTTAAAGCTCTTGAAAGAATCTTCGAACTGATCCTTAAAGGAGAAAACCAGCTGGGTGTCGTTGGCGTAAGAAATCGCCTTCACACCCAGTTAGCTATCAGAGTAAATAGAGGGGCCAGATATATATTGAACAGCAGCGGGTTTAGGGCCAACCCCTGCGGCACACCGCACCATAAATGCTTGCGGTTGGACTGATGCGGTCGTAGAGCCACCCTTTGAGTGTGCAAGTGGAGGAAGGACTTCAACCAGGTCAGGGCTGAGCCATTAACCCCACTGTCCAAAAGGCGTTGAGCCAGTATAGAGTTGTCTACTGTGTCAAATGCCGCTGAAAGATCCTGGAGCACCAGCATAACTGATGCCCCTGAATCCAATGCCATCCTAACTGAGTCTGCTAATAGCGCTGTCTCTGTGCTAAAACCAGCTCGGAAACCAGATTGGGTGTCGTGCAGGATATTGTGGCTCTCGATAAAATTGGCCAATTGGCGCTGCACTACCTTTTCTAGCATTTTAGCTGGTGCTGGCAGCAGAGAAATAGGTCTGTAATTGTTCAATTCCCCTGAATCCACATTGGGTTTCTTCTTAAGGGGAAGAAGAGTGGCGTGCTTCCATAAGTTTGGGGAAGATGCCGGAGGTATTCCATATTTTGGACAACACATCGATGGTGGAATGTGCCAACTCTTTCCACAGTTTGGGAGGGCACGGGTCCTCCGGCGAGCCTGACTTGCAACCCTGGATCACAGCCAGTGCTTCCTTCTGGGAAATAGGTGTAAATTCAGAAAGGAGAGGCACGGGTGCTTTCCTTACCACCACGTCCGATTTTACCGTAGCAGTTATAGCAGAAAAGGAATTGTAGACCTTGCCAATTTTGTAGTCGAAAAAAACCGAAATTCTCTCACACAGTGCCAGAGAGGGCTGGGCGTCAATTACCAGCTCACAAGGTTTGAGGAAGGAGTTGACCACCTTGAAAATGACCTTGCCCGGTCTATCAGAATTATCAATACACTTGGCTATGTGATCTCTCCTTGCCTCCTTCATCAATTTATGCATATCTTTCAAAGATTTCTTATATGTCATTTTAGCCGTAGCGTCATAATCCGCCCTCCACTGTCGTTCCAGGCGCTTGCACTTGCTCTTCATTGCCCTAAGCGACTCTAAGAACCATGGGGCTGAGGGCGATTTCCCCATGGATTTAGTGACTCTGGCTGGCGCCGTTGACTCTACTGCGTCGGCAATCCATTTATGTAGGGCCAAAGTATCTGCGTTAGGATCTAGAGATAGAGGCGGTTGGCAGGCCATCAAAACTGGGCCTAAGCATTCAGCCGTCAATTTCTTCCAGTTCCTCTTTAGAAAGTATCTAGAGCTTTCAGGCAGGTTGGATTTTGCCAGGTTAAAAGAGAAAGGAATAAGAAAATGGTCCAACCAAGCCACCTGAATCGGTGCTTCCGTTGTTATAGGCGCGATATTAGCAAATATCAGGTCATGGGTATGCCCCGCTTTGTGAGTAGGGAATTTAACAAGTTGGGGCACATTAGCGCCGTCCAGCGTGGAAACCATCTGCCGGACTCATGCTGCTAGCTGCTATCATTGCTCTTAGCGCCGGGACGCCCCTTTGCTGGGGCAGCTGCATGCTTTACAAGACATCTTAACATAACATAACATAACATTGCCTGAACACAAGTGGGATCGTTAACATGCAAATTAAAGTCCCCTTATGCAGTAAAATTAGAGAATAAAAGAGATATCTGTGCAATATAATTGCAAAGTTCCAGGTGTATGTTTGGTAGGCAGTCTGGAGGCCTATATACCAACAGTCCTGAAAAGGAGGTTATGGGGCTAGTCTTGATGCAAAAGTTTAAGCCCTCGACCATGCCCATATTCGATAATGCGGAAGAAGCTATGTCCCAAGAGTCCTTAAAAATAATCGCTACCCCCCCTGCTCTTTTATCTCCCACTCTATTTGCGCAGCATAGCTTGAACCCATATGGAATAGCTAATGCCACTGCTGCAAGGATATCATCCTTCAGCCATGTTTCAGTTAAAAACATGACCTCATACTCATTTCCTGCCAGTAGTAACCACAAATCCTCAGCATGCTTTGGTAAGGATCTACAGTTTAATAGGCATGCTCTAATCTGATCAACCGACTCACTCTGCTCCCTTTTAGCATCGCTTAAGTCTGGGTCTCCCTGCACCCAGTTACACTCAGCGCACAAGCTGAGAGGCATGTCTGTTGCCAGGTCACATCCATGAGGCTTGGGGCAGGATGTGACATTAAGTGCCAAGAGATCAGATCTAGACCACTGAATTACCTAATTTTTGTGCGAACGGGCAGCATGGCTGGCACTGGTCGCGAACCGGCCGCGGACGGGCACAGACGGGCGCAGATAGGCTTGCCTTTGGCGCGCCTTCGGCGCGCCCGCTGCGCGGCCGGGCACACATGCCGTTTAAATAATGCCCCCGGTAGAGGAAGTGAGGAGAAAGAGGGCGGAGCCACGTCCCTCCACTCAAACAGCACAAGCTGCGGTGGAACGGGGACCGGCGGGAGAAGAAAAGTGCAAATGCGTAAGTTTGTTAAAATACAATTAAAAGTATAAAAATGAGCAATGATTCAGATAAAAGCAGCAAACTCTAATCCACACGCTAAAACAATGGCGACCTTGCCTTCCGGCGCGCTGTCACCTCCCGCTGCGCGGCCGGGCACACATGCCGTTTAAATAAGGCCCCCGGTAGCGGAAGTGAGGAGAAAGAGGGCGGAGCGACGCCGCTCCACTCAAACAGCACAAGCTCTGGTGGAACGGGGACCAGCGGGAGAAGAAAAGTGCAAATGCGTAAGTTTGTTAAAATACAATTAAAAGTATAAAAATGAGCAATGATTCAGATAAAAGCAGCAAACTCTAATCCACACGCTAAAACATTGGTGACCTTGCCTTCCGGCGCGCTGTCACCTCTCCCTGCACTGCCCTGCACTTCAGAAACAAATGTATGATGAACATATGTATGTCCAGGCGCCTGTCCCCATACCAATAACGTTCCATTTCATCAGTTTAAACTCGGTGTGTGAGGTGCTCTTGTTGATATTGCGTACCCCAAGTCAAAGCCCTCCCCATCTCCACCCCATATATCATACAACATCAGAGAAGTGACTGCACCACCACTGCGACCCATGTAACAGACAAACTCCCAACCCCAGAACAGCATGGCAACAGCTAGCTGCCCAAACGTAGACATGAAGAAAAAATGTGTGTATCTGAAAACCGTTATCCACTAGCCAGCAGATAAGTTTCTGTATGTGGGGGCTTGTAAGTATCCAAGACAGCGCGCTCTGACATCTGCACCGACCCAACAACCTCACAGCTGTTGAACCACAACTCAACATACCAGAGGCTTATCGAGGAAGGCAAAGCTAAACCCACCTCCCATCCAAGCAAGAATCACCACCTTGGGTACCTGGAGAGCAAAAGAGGTAACATCAAGCATGTGGGGGCACCCAGAAACCCCAGCCCACAGCCAGAAGGGAAGCATCCCATACACCCCAGGTAGGCACATGGACCCAGTGGGGCTCAGCCAGCATGCAAATCTCTGCCCGCCACTCCCCACTAGTGCCCCTGCCTTACAACCCTACAACTGAGAGTTAAAAGCAAGCCCTCCGATGTCTGAGGAGTCACATGCGGCAAGCTCCGCTTACTAGTGGCAGTGCCATCTGAACTGAAGTCCATAGCACAATCATCAGAGGGTGTCCTTGTATCCGAGTCGACAGTCCTGTAGTGTGCAAGGCCAGTCTCAACCAGCAGAACCACTGCTTTATCCTGTCCTGCCTGTGCCCTTGTCGGGCCCTGCGCACGGCCCATGCCGGCCCAAACCCAATGTCTCCTCTTTAGCTGTTTTGTGGACGAGAGCACCTTTCCGATGTCCCTCCACTTGTCCCCTCTGCTCTGTAGTTGTCCAGCCACTCCCATGCACCAGTAGGGGTCAGGAAGAGGTGCGTGTTACCAACCAACATAACCCACAGCTTTGCAGGGAACAAAAGAGAGTATCAGGTCTGCCTCCCTCAATGCGTGCTTAACCTCCAGAAAGGAAGCCCGTTTAGCCTGCACCGCTGCGGTGAAGTCCAGGAACAGAGTCATATCTGTGTTGGCAATCCAGAAGGGACCCTCCATACATGCCTTCTGGAGCAGGGTGCCACGGTCCCGTTAGTGTAGTAGCTGGGCCACGGGAGCCTCCCTGGCGGCAGGGTCTTCACAGGAACTTGGTGTGCAATGCAGAGCGCGTATAAAGGGGAAAGCCCCCTCGGGGGCTACCTGTGTTGTCATCCAGTGCTCCAGGTAGGCAACCATGTCCTCTCCCTCTGCACCCTCAGGGAGCCCCACAACCTGCACATTATTGTGCCAGTTACAGTCCTCTACGTCTTCAGCCCTGCTCTCCAGGGTCCTCACTCATGCAGAAATATCAGCCATCTGTCGCTGTATGGACTGCAGTGCTGGTAGTTGCTCCTCAACCAGCACCTCCGTCTCCTTGACCTTGTCAGCTAGCTTCCGATAATCAGCCCGAAGCAGGCCCAGTTCCACTAACACACTCTTCATTTGTGCCTGAAGGGTGTCTTCAGAGTCTGCAATGGCAGCCAGAATCTTGTTAAGAGTTTGTTGCAGGACAGAGGCCATCTGTTCTGTACCACTTCCAATTGGCAGCCCCTCTGTGGCGGGCGCCGCCGCGTGTGGGTCAGGAGCTGTCACCTTCGATTTGCCCATCTGGGGGCCCAACAAGCACAGTCTCAAAGTACAATCAGCCAATAGGGCCCTCTCCAGGAAAGCAGGCCCGAACTTTAGAACCAGCGGGGGCCACCCTCCGGATGTCGCACCCAGCTAAACACCTAGCTCCAGACCTCGTCAGTACTAGCCACCTTCAGACTTACAGGGATTGCAGGTGGCAGTGGTCTTCACTCAGACAAGTCCAAATCGGGCGTCACTGCATGCCCCGGATCCTCTCTGCTGGTCCTTCGACGCGTTTCCAGAGGCCAGGAAGGGGGAAACAGTCTGGATCGCTCAATAAGACTATGTACCACCAGGGTCCACTCTCCTGCCTGGCAGCAAGTCTCTTAGTCAAGGGCTCGGGAGCCTCATAAGCACACCTCAGTCCATATTCTTGCTCCACCCCATGCAAACTGTCCCTCTGGGGGAGGGAGAAAGTAATTACCAGCTGTCTCCAGTGCAGGGCCCCCAATCTGTTTCAGCAGGGTCCCCCCAGGGGCTCACACTCCACTGATTACCGGCTGGTTTTTCTCCAGGCCCCCGCTGTCTGTGTCTACAGCACCCCTGCTGCCGATCTGCACCCAGAAATAAGTTTACAGAGGGGTTCCCCAGGCCTGGGGAGCGAGTCGGGCTCCCAATGGGTCCCAACAGGCCAATAGCACAGTGATCTGCCGCCTCCTCTGCGCTGTCAGGCCGGGACTCTCCCGCGGGCTGATATCCGCCACCCAGGGGTAATTGTACTGGCGTCACAGCCTGCTGCAGTCGCTTGCGTGTGGGCCGCGGCCATTCGGCCCTGCGCGTCCTACCAAAAACAGAGTCTCAGCCAAGGGGGTCGCTGTCTTCTGCGAGGCCGCAGGTCGACCTCTGCCTCCCAGAGACGACCCTCCACATGGGCCGCGAACTCAAGCGTGGCAGCCCAGGTCCGTGGGTCAGGGTGGCGTGCGCTCCGCCGCGAGCTTTTATGGCCGCCCGCCGTCTCCACAGGCCAGTCACCCCTGCACCAGCATGTCCTCAGCCGACGGCTGGCCAAAGAAGAACTGTTGTGCAGCCAGGGAATGAGGATCAAAGCGGATTAGTGGCAAGGCCTGTGCGGAGCTCTGGACTCATGCGTCCGCCATCTTTTATTTGCTGGCCACGCCCCCCGGAGCAAGGTGTAACTATGACTGTGTTACTACAAGCCTACTTTTCTCAATATGAAGGACATCCCTCTGATGTGGATACAGATTTGTTTCCATTGAGCATCAGCAAGCGTTAGACTTTGCTGGACATGAACAAACAGTGAGTACTGTATGATAAGAGGCATTTTGTGGTGTGAGGAGGCTCATGCTTGGTAGCATCCATGGCCGTCATGTAGGTTTATTCTCGTCTGCGTTTGAAACCCCTGGGCCATCCCATTCATTTCTAGCCATCCATTTACATACAGAAGTTTGTGGTTTAGCAGTGCTTCCTCATCTTTCTGTTTCATAGAACTGGAGGTTGCTCTTCTGTTTCTCATCCTTGTGACAGAATTTCCTTTCTGTAACTGCTCGTTTTCCAAAGATTATCTACCATCGCTATTTGTACTTTTACTATTTTATTTTTATATAAACGTGTGTAGATGTGTTACTACTAGGAGTGCCTTGGGCCGAAGTCTTCATAGTTTGCTCGTCTCGGATTTACATCCGGGTGTTTCTTCGTCTCTGTGCTTGAAAGGTAAACAGTGGTTTTTCTGCCAGCCAGTGCTGTGCCCCAAGGCCACGGGGTGGCTCCAGGTTGAAAGATTGATTTCTTAACATGCAGTATCGAGTGTATTATTGTAGATGCATATAAGCAGAAAATGTGAACGTCGTTGACAGCGCAATGAGACCATAAACTGGTAGTGAGGCACTTGACATGAGCATGTGCCCTAAGATATTGTAAATCAGACAGCCATACACTACCAAAATGCTGCATTTTGATTGCTTCTAACCGGATGAGATCTACCCAGGAGATTCACAGCCAGTACTTGAGACAAGTCTTGTTACAGGGTCAGCCCACTATCACTACGCCTTCTTCCCATAACGGCTTCCTTTGAAGGTCACAGAGTTCTAACAAAGAGCACGAGTTGTGCTCGAGCTCACAGGATGGACCTATTATGGGAGGCTTTGGTAGAGAAGACAGATATAGATTTTTCTTTACAGAAGGATAATATGTACATGAAAATGGTTCTCATCGCTGCTGCCACACTTTCTTAAATAAGCGAGTTCTTTAATACATTACTTATTTTATATATTTAAGTGTTGCCAGTCTGTGAAGATTGTGTAGTCCATGACAGTTTTCAATGTGCTTTTTGGTGTAAATCTGTTCAGTAGTTTTTGAAAACCAAATTTCTATATCTAGGGACGCGAAGGCTCCGCAAACCCTCCCGATCTTGTGCTGAGATTTGAATTCCTGCCAACACTTCAACCAGGAACTGTTGGTAGCCATCTTGAGACTCTGCTTTAGCAGAGACCCTGATAAAAGTTTTTAAAAAAATAAAAGGGGGCAGGGTAGGAATACCCTGACCACTTAACTGTGGTCCTGTGGTTCCAGAGGAACCCCAGCAGAGCAAAAAAGCCCTTTTTTTTAATGGTTGCCGAAAAACACAGCAGATCTGCGACTCCGGCGGGGAAAAACAAAAAAGAGCACAGGCTCCCGTGCGTGTTTGGAAAGAGCCCCTGGGTGGGCATTTGTTAAAAAAAGGAGGGGGCGTATGGGGCTCCCCTCCTAAGGTTCTTTGAGCTCCGTAGACCACCAACTTCCTGGAGCTTTATTTACATATTGGAGGGGGGCTGCGTGGACCCCCCTCCATGGGCTCTTTTGAGCCCCAGGGAACACTACCTCCCTGGGGCCAGCAATTAATACATGTGGGAGGGGGGCTGTGCAGTCCCCCTCTCGGCCATATATATGGCCCAGGAGATCACCACCTCTCCGGGGCCAGCAATTAAAATACATGTGGGAGGGGGGCTGTGCAGTCCCCCTCCTAGGCCATATACAGCCCCAGGGACCACCCCCTCTCCTGGGCTGGCCCATGTTAAGAGAAGGTGGGGGTCCTCCTGGAGCCATTAATGGCCCTGGGGACCCCCCCCCCCCAGGGCCAGCTCCTGCTATGTCCCGGGGTGCCCACCCTGTTTGCTTTTGCTTGGCAGGTTAAAGGGACGTTATAGTTGGGCTCAGATTTCACTCATTCAAAACCATAAAAATTTCTCAGTTATAGTTACCTGAGCTAACTATAATTAATGCCCCCGGAATGCACTGCTTATGACCGGACCTATTACATCACTCATGACATGGCCAGTAACATCACTGATGACATCTCAAATGACATCACTGATAACATCATCAAGTCAGTGTGTTTTCTAAGAGTTTATGGGTGTTAAACATATATACTAACCTACTACAAAAGTTAGACTAGTATACTAGTTGTACCACTGAGTGTTACTGTTTCTAACATATGTGATCTAAGTGACTGTGTGACTGTATCAGTGTGTGAGTGGGTGTCTGAGTGGCTGTATGGGGGTGTGAGTATGTGCATGAGTGGCTGTATGGGTGAATGAGGGTTTCTGACTAGATCTGTGGGTGTGTGAGTGGTTTTATGGGTGTGTGAGTAGGTGTGAGTGGCACCGTGGGTGTGTGAGTGGTTGTGTGGGTCTGTGACTGGTTTTGTGGGTATGTGAGTGGCTGTATGGGTATATACGTGGGTGTGTGAGTAGCTGTGTGGGTGAGTGAGTGGCTGTATGGGTGTATGAGTGGGTATATGGGTGTGTGAGTTGGTTAGTGGCTGTATGGGTGTGAGAGTGGCTGTATGGGTGGGTTTGAGTTACAGTAGGAGTAAGTGAGTTGGTGTCGTAATAGCTGTATGAGTGCATGGCTGGGTATGTAAGTGGGTGTATGGAAAAGTGAGTGGCTGTTTGAGTGGGTGTTTGGTTATGTGAGCTGGTGTGTGAGAGGCTGTATTGGAGAGTGAATGTCTGTGTGAATGGCTGTATGGGCAAGTGGGAGTGCTTGTATGGATGTATGAATAGGTATGTAAGTGGTTGTGGGAGTGATTGCATGGTTGAGTGAGTGGCTGTGTTGAGAGGCTGTATGGGTGAGTGTGGCTGTGTGAGTGGCTGTTTGGGTGAGTAGTTGTGTGAGTGAGTGGGTGGGTATGTGAGTGGCTCTATGGAGGAGTGAGTGGTTGTGTGAGTACTTGCATGGTTCTGTGAATGGGTATGTGAGTGGTTGTGTGGGTGTTTGAGTGGGTGTATGAGAGGTTGTATAGGGGTGTGAGTGGGTGTGCGAGTGGTTCTGTGGATGATGTCATCAGTGATGTCACTGACAATGTCATGAGCGATGCAATATGTGAGGTCATAAGCAGTGCATTGCGGGGATGTAAGTTATAGTTAGCTCAGGTAACTATAACTGCTGAATTTCACTGGTTTTGTACGAGTGAAATTTGAGCCCAACTATAACATCCCTGCAACCTGTGGTTTGTTTTAGTGAATGTCTACATTTTTTAGAATTCTATTTCCTAACAATAACATCCCTGTAACCTTTGGGTTTTTTTCAGTGAATTTCTAAGGTTTTTTTAACATTAAGTAAGATGCCCCTCGCAATGCACATTAGGGGGGGTTGAACGCAGGGCCTGGCAATGTGCTGCCCCTACCCAAGTTTACTGCTCCTATCCTCCCTCCTCCTTGCCATCCATTGTCCAAGTCCATGACCCTGCTCCTTCATTATAGGCATGTGTGGCCGCTGTTCTACCACTGCCCGTCCCCGTCTGCCCTAAACAGTTAGCTTGCAGCCCCATCCACCCCCTCCCTACCCTCTGTTGTCCGAGTCCATGCACCAGCCCCCTCCCTCCTCCCCTGCAGGGTCCGATGTGCTGCCACTGCCCTACATTTAGCTTGATGTCCCTGCCCACTCCACCTGCCCTCTGTTTCCCAATTCTATGCCCCATTATTGCCTTTCTGCGTAGCCTCTGTGCTTAGCTTGCTGCCCCTACTCTCCTTCCCTCTGCCCTCCTATGTCTGTGTGAATGGCCCTGCTCCCTCCTTTCTGCCTGCCATATTCCATGGACCTGCCACCCTCCTATCTACTCTGAGTATTCTGTTAAACTGCCACTGCCCCTCCTGCCTGCTTAGCATGGTCAGTTTACTGCTGCCTTTCCCTGCCACCTCTACCCTGCCTGTCCAAGTATCATTACCCTATCCCCTCCCTCATGTCCTCCATGTTCCATTTTGCTGCCACTCCCTTCTGCCCTCCATGACCTGTTCTGCTGCAACTGCTTCTCCTGTCTGCCGTGCACGGTCTGTTGTGAAGCCCCTTAACCTGCCCTCTTTTATCTATGTCCAGCCCTTACCTCTTCTTTCTGTCCTCCTTGGTCCTTTGTGCATGCCCCTGCCCATCCCTCTTGCCCACTATGGCCGTTGTGCTGCCATTAACCCTCCTTCTTGCCATGCATTGTCTTCTGTGCTGCCACAGCCCCTCCCACCTGCCCTGTGTGGTCAGTTTGCTGCCCCTGACTGGCCCTGGGTGGAGTTTTACTATGCAGAACACTGCGAAGTGACCAAAAAACTCTGCCGCGCTACGCAGAGTTCCGCAAGCGGGGGAGTGTGTTAGCGTTAGGTCGCGCCGTTTGTGGTGATTTTTAGCGCCGGGTGTTTGTCCCACATTGGAAAATCAGCGTGAACGGCACCATGCACAGTGCAAGAGAACGCTGCTTCTTTCTGCCACTCGAGTAGATGTTCTACTCAAGTGGCAGCTTCCTCAACACGAACGGAAGGTTTCTTGATGCAAACGGTAGCGGCCATCTCCTGGGAGGTGGTCTGGAGTAAGATTTTCCTCGCCTGCGGTCGCCAACTTGACGTTGTTTCACACCAAGGCCTACCTCTGACCCTCTCCCACCTTCCCTCAGTTGTCTGAGTGTATGCCATTATAGTCTCACTGTTGCCCTCCATGGTGTGTTGTGCTTTCTGTGCCTATCCCACCTGCCCTCCAGGTCATCTTGCTGCTTCTGCCCTGTCTCCTTGTCCCCTGCCCTCTGTTTCCCATGTGTAGACCCCTATCCCTTCCCTCCTACCTTGTCTGGTCCGCAATACTGCCCCTGTTTCCTCCCCCCTGCCCTTCACGGTCCGTTATGCTGCAACTGTCCCTCCTGTCTGTCCTGTATGACCAGCTTGCTGCCCTTGCCTCTTTCCCCTCTGCTCTCTGTTGTCAATGTGCATGGCCCTGTCTCCTCCCTATTGCTTTCCATGGTATGTTGCACTGCCATCACGCTTGCCCTGTGTGGTGTATTGTGCTGCTACAACCCCTAAAGCCTACCCTGTAAGGTCAGTTTGGGGCCAAGCCATCTCCCTCCTGCCCTTTCTTATCCAAGTCCATGTCCCTACCCCATTCCTCCTGCCCTTCCTGATCCAATGTACCTTACTTGCCAACATTTTGAACTTGGTAAGAGGGAGATTTTGGAAAAACAAACCTGGGGAATTGATTTTACTCATTGACTTACATTGAAAAAGAGGAGATTGGACTGGTGTACCACGGCTGGACCAAGGTCACTCAGCAACAATGGACAGACGCCCTCAGAACCACACAGCCCAACATCACCACCAACCTGGACCAGACAGTAGAGAACTTCAACACCTGGATCACTAGCACCGCCAACTGAGTCACTCCCACGAAACCAGCCAAAACCCACAGACCCACCAAACAAACCTGCTGGTACACTCCAGAACTCAGCACATTGAAGCAAAGGTGCAAAAAACTGAAAAGAAGATGGTGCACCAGCAGGCACAACACGACTGAGCCACCTACAAATCAGCCCTCAACGACAGGCACCGCCAGCACAAAGCTGCAAAAAGTAGGCCCAGACCCACCGGATTGAGCCCAGCCAAACCAAACAAAGGAACTCTTCACCAACGTCATAGTTCACCTGCCCGTCATCCATCGAAAACTCAATCCCCTCCTCACAGTAACTCTGCGACGCCCTCGCCGACCACTTCCACAACAATATAGCAACCATTTATAGAAACTTTGATCCCCAACCCTCCGACATCTTCAGCAACCCATTGACCACCACCACCGACGACCACCCGCTCAACGCATGGGACCAACTCGGCACACCGAACACAATCACTCGTATGAACTCCGTCCACTCAGGAGCACCCTCTGGGCCATGCCCCACCGAATCTTCAATTTCAGAAGAGACGAGGTCAACACCAGCTCACCACCATCCTCAATGCCTCCATAACCACAGCAACCTTTCCAGATGCATGGAAAGACATGGAGGTCAGACACCTCCTCAAGAAACCTTTGGCAGACCCCAGCAAGCTCCAGAACTACAGTCCCATCTCCCTGTGCTCCCGTTCCCTTCCAAAGTCCTGAAGAAGGCCATCAACCTCCAACTCACCGAGCACCTGGAGAGAAACAGCCTACTCGACGGTTCCCAATCAGGTTTCAGAGCCAACCACATCACCGAGAGAGCTCTGATCACTGCAGGAGATGGCATATGCACCCTCATCGACAGAGGAGACTCAGCCGCCCTGGTCCTCCTGGACCTCTCCGCAGCTTTCAACACCGTCTTCCACCACACACTCATCGATCGACTACGCCAGATTGGAATCACAGACGATGTGCTCAGATGGATGGCATCCTTCCTCACCCTGCCTCCCTCCCTTCACCTCACAACCCAAGCACACCATCTGCGGCATACCCCGAGTCTCATCCCTCAGTCCAACCCTCTTCAATATCTACATGACCCCACTCTCAGACATCGTCAGATCACACAACATAATCTCCTACGCCAACGATACCCAGCTCGCCCTCTTGCTATCAGCAAACCCTCCCTCGAAGACCAACTTCCACAACTATATGAAGACTGTCTTGGCCTGTATGAAGGACAACTGCCTAAAGCTTGACACAGACAAAAATTAAGTTCTGATCTTCGGAAGACGGTGGTGTGCCCTCTGCAATGACTCATGGTGGCAGGCGGTGCTTGGACCCATGCTGAAAGACCATGCCCGCAACCTCAGCATCATCCTGGACAGCAAACTCTCCATGAAACGTCAGGTCAATGCAGTTTCCTCAGCCTGCTTCCACACACACCGCATGCTCCGCAAAGTCTTCAGGTGGCTCCCCATCAGCACCAGGAAAACTGTGATGCAGGCCCTCGTCACGAGCTGACTAGACTAAGACATGCACTCTAAGCAGGCACCACCACTGAACTCGTACAAAGATTACAGACGATCCAGAACGCAGCTGCCAGACTGATCCCCTACCTGCCCAAGATAACACATCACCCAGCATCTGAAGGACCTCCACTGGCTCCCTTTCCAAAAGAGATGCCATTTCAAGCTTCTGACCCACACCTACAAAGTCCTCCATGGCCAAAGACCCGCCTGTATGAACCACCACCTGCATTTTCACCGACCTCTTAGGAATCTCCGCTCTGTACCCCATGCCCTCGCACAGATACCACGTATCTGCCGCTCTGGAGAACGCTCCTTTTGCCACCTTGCCGCCAAAGCCTGGAATACCCTGCGTCTTCACCTCTGCACCGCACCCTCGCTGACCCTCTTCAGGAAGGGACTCAAGATGTGGCTTTTCGATTGATGCCTGCATCACAGCACCTGGATACCATCTAGAGTGATAAGCCATACTATACAAGTACTACTTGATTGATTTCAGGCAGGAGACAGATAAAATAAAGCCCTTTTGGGCTTAAAAACATTGGGAGTCCCCTGCCTGAATCAGGACTGTTGGCATGTATGGTTGTTCTGCCACTGCCTCGTCCATCTGCCATCAATGGTCTTTTATATTGCGACAGCCTCTCTTGCCTGTGCTGCATGGTTGGGTTGTTGCCCCTGTGCCCCTTCCCCATGCTCTCCATGGGCTGTTGTGCAGCCCTTGCCCCTCCCGCCTGCACAGCGTGGACCCTTCTCCATGAGAGGGTCTTATTCCCATAGAAATTATGGTTAGTGCTCTAAACAACTAAAATGAGTACCTATTTTCTGAGTTCTGAAATAGTGACAAAGCACTTTTTAAATAATGTGCTATCTTTATGTTTTTTTTAATCCAGTTGATCACTTGATTATATGTTGAACTTAAGGGAGAGGATGTGGCGTTACAGCTAGAGCTGCAGACTTTGCAACTGGGGAACCAGGTTTGAGTTTCAATGTCACCTCGACATCCTGTGATTCTGGGCAAATCTCTTAATCTACTCATGTGTAAAACCAAAATGCATGTGTCCTTGTGTAATGTACCTGATGCTCATGTAAACCACTCCTATACCTTCAGGTCAAGTCTGTGCTATTATAAAACTAACATTTTTTCAAAATGAAGTGTTTTGCACACGTCTGTCATTGGGCTAAACTTGGGCTACATTTGGGTGTTATTTTGGCTCTTTTTTCCTCTGGTTGCCATCTTGGGAGACTTATCTGTTATGTAGCTCCCTATTTTCCTCATTTAATGCAGTATCCTCAGTAGAAAATGCTTTCAGTTTTTTAACTTCGATTCCATCAAGGTGGTGTTCAGATGTGCCACACTTTTGGCATAAATTCAGACTGTTAGCACTCTAGTTGTTAAGGAGTTAACTGGCAGTCTGCTGCTGGTGTTGAAAGTGCATGTTTCACTCTGCATGTCAGAATGTTTAATGAAATAGAAGAGGAAAAATGTTAAAGAACTCACTTAAAACGTGTCGTACTTTTTTTTTCTACAGCACTAACCATAATTTCTATGACAAACTGAACCCCTCATTGTGTTTCCTTCTAAATTAAATGTTTTAAGTTTCAGCAGTTTGATTCAATCGAGATGGCTTCAGGTGTGCCATAGGTTTGTCATAAGCAAGACTGTTAGCGCTCTAGTTGTTCTTTAGAACACTCTGGGAGGCTGCAGTAGAAGGGGTAGGGAATCAACTGACAGGCTGCTCCTGTTGGAAGTAAAAAGTGTTCTAGCTTATGCAATAAGAATTTTCAATTCTATGTCAGGACCGGAGGCGAGGATTATGCATTTCTTTCTTCACTTTTTATTAACAGCACGTTCAAAGATAAAGTAAAAAATCACATCACTGAACTACAACTCCCATGAACACCAGGAGTAACCATGGCCACCAATAGTCCAATCAAGTACCAGTCCGATAGTCCATATAATACTGATCATGCCTCAGTCCTTCCTCTTTCTTCACTGCTACCTCATCAGTTAAGTCGCTTTATTCCTTTTTCCTGACTTGTTGGGATCGATAGGTCTAGGGCTTGTCTGACGATTTACTGTGAGCTTATTTGTTGGTTATTTGATATCGCTCTGTGAGTAGTTCTACTGCAGCGTCTCGTCTGCCACATACTTTTAGAGCGGTAGGCCCGAGCGTGTCTTTTCGTTACCGTGTGGGTGCGGTAGGTGGCGAACTTTAACGCTTTAAAACACACTCATCGCACCACAGAGCAGCTCGTCAGCGCTCTTGTGGTCACGTTGCACTGGGGGAATCAGAGCGGACTTCCACTCAGTGCCTGCTTCCCTCCCAACCCTTGCCTGACACCGTGCTGCGGTAAGACAAGAAGGGCTTAGCCCAGCAATATCTATATTTTTTCCAATACCTGAATACTGTATTTTTTCTGAGCCCATTAGTGTTGGTAATACATTTGCAGGTATTTCAGAGCACCGGCGAGGGGGCTGCCCGCACTAAGTTTACAGGGCGTAATAGTGCTCTCACCCTCCAATTATGCAGTTCCAGCGGGACCACGACTATGCGCCCTCACTTGCCTCTAAGGAGGAATGGCCCCCCCCCCAACGACGCCTTCCTGCAGGGATGGACAAGCTCCACTCCAGTGCCATTTCTTAGGCGGTTGCCCTGCTGCAGGAGAGTGTCGCCAAACTGTCTGCCCAGGGGGAGACATCGTTTACAACGCACGCGTTACATCACACCTGTTACAACGCGTGCCATTACAACGTAATTTTTACAACGCAAAATCCATTACAATGCATGTCATTACCCCGCATGCCATTGCAAACCATTCCCCAAAGTAACGCCCCAGCGAAGTTAGAATAGTAATTTGCGTTGTAATGGATTATGCGTTGTAATGACATGCGTTGTAATGACATGAGTTGTAATGGATTTTGCGTTGTAAAAAATGTGTTGTAATGACATGCGTTGTAATGTGTCCTATTCCTGCCCAGGTCTTTAAGGGCACAGGGATCTTGGGGGAGGGAGGGCTGGGCCTAGTGGGGTGACCCAGGTTCCCCCACGTAAGGCAGGCAAGCGCGACGGAGGGCTTTAGCCGTCTGACTGAAGCCTTCCATATGAGTGCGTGCACACTCAAGGAAGCACCCTACTGAGAGGAAGATATACCCGGGGCTATGGGCAATGATGTCGCAACAGACTTCGACCCTGAGGAGGGGTCCCCTGACCTGGGGGAGGGTGACGTGGACGATGAAGAGGGATCCTCTGATGAGGCCCAGGACTCGGGCAGGTTTTGGTGCCTGCACTCAGCCAACTCTGACTCTTACGAAGGGGACACTGCCCCTCCAGATATGTTTGACCCAGAGGGCATTTACCGACCGCACTCTGCGGAGTGGGTCCCCGAGAGGAAGGTGGTGCAGTACGTAGGTAGCAAGATCCGCCAGCCCCTGAGTAAGGAAGTGAGGGCCTGCCTCCGGGCGGAGTGCCCCAGACCGTCATTAGCTGACAAGGTCACAGCGACCCCCGAGATTGACCCCAAACTGTGCACCTTTTTCGGCAAGTATATGAGGGACCCCAAAAAGGGGATCGACCAATCCTGGAGAGCTTGCCAGGACAAGCTTCTGGACATGGTGAGACCCCTAACGAAAATTATCGAGCTCGCAGAGCAGGCAAAGCAGTCAGGTCAACCTCTCACCACGGACGATGTGGCGGGGTGGGCGCAGAGGACGGTATGCCTCCTTGGCAATGCCAACTGCACCCCCTCTGCAGAACATCGTCGTTCCCTCCTGTTGAAAATAGATCCCAAAATGGGGGAACTTTCATCCTCGGAGGCAGGTCCTATAGCCCAGGGCACTTTCTTTGGCGACCCTTTTCTCAAAGATTTAGGGAAGTTTGTGTCAGCGTTCTCATCCCTTGAGAAGGCCCAGGCGCCAAGGAAAAAGATTTTCCTTGGGAAGGTTTATGGAGGGGCCGGAAGTGGCAGGGGTCGCTCTTCCAGCGGCCAATCCTATCAAGGCCCTAACAGAGCCCAGGCAAGACGGAACAATGGCTGGCAGGATGGCCGGCAAGGAACCTTCTACCCCTCTTGCGGCGGCAGAGGAAAGAACAACCTTGGACGCAGAGGGGCCCACAACAACAATGGATACAATGATAAGCCCCATTTTGCTATCACCTCTTCATTTGTGGGGGAGACTGCAAATGTTTTTTCACAAATGGGTAGAGATCACGACAGACCTTTGGGTTCTGGAGACTGTACAGGGGTACCATATAGAATTCTACGGGACCCCAGTCCAAGCAGTCAAACCCCGGCCCCTGGTTTTTTCTACTCAGGACGCGTCCCTTATAGCTCTGGAAGTTCAGGACCTTCTGGCCAAGGGGGCGATATGCCCTTCCGATCTGCGCCCCACGGGTTTCCTAAGCAACCTGTTTCTAGTGGAGAAGAAGGACAAGGGCTTCCGCCCAGTCATCAACCTCAGGTCCTTCAACGAGTGGCTGGTCTCTCGCCACTTCAAGATGGAGGGTATCCACCTCCTCAGGGATCTACTTCTCCAGGATGACTGGTTAGCGCGTCTCGACCTCAAAGATGCCTACCTGTTGGTCCCCATCTTTCCACCCCATGGCAGATTTCTCCTATTCGGGTGGAGGGGGCAAGTCTTCGAGTTCCGGACTCTCCCATTCGGCCTATCATCGGCACCCTGGCGCTTTACCAAACATCTCAAACCAGTAGTGGAACATCTCTGGACACTGGGCATCAGGCTGATTATTTACTTGAACGACATCTTACTGATGGATCAGTCCCGAGACCGACTGGTGGTTCATCTGAATACCACCATATCTCTACTCCAGAGTTTAGGGTTCATCATCAACCAACAGAAGTCGGACCTGGTTCCACAACAGAGCATGATATTCTTCGGTTTCCGCATAGACTCCAAAGCAGCGACCTTGAATCTACCGGAGCAAAAGATCTCTAAGATCAAGAAGGAACTGAGGAAGGTTCTCGTACAGGACAGAATCTCTTTGCGTCAACTGGCCAGGATTGTTGGTTTGTTATCGTCCACGATACAGACCATCTTCCTGGGGCAACTCCACTATAGAGCCCTGCAGAGGCTGAAGGCATCCCAGCTTTGATGGGGTCTCATGTATTCCGAACTAGTGACTCTAACGCCGGAGACCAGGACTGAACTCCAATGGTGGGTCAACCACATGGAAGCATGGAATGGTCGGGTGATTTTCGGCTCCCGCTTGGACCTCATGATAGAATCGGACGCCAGTCGTCTGGGGTGGGGTGCCAGGTGTGGATCGACCTTCATGGGAGGCAGATGGACGGAGGAAGAACTTGCTCTCCACATCAACTGTCTTGAGCTCCTGGCGGGATCGTTTGCCATTCGATCCCTTGCGAGGGACAGAGTATCGCGCTGTGTACTTCTGCAGATGGGCAACATGACAGCAGTGAAATATATATAAAACAGCTGGGTGGCAGCCGATCTTGAGCTGTAGCAGAACTAGCCAAGGACTTCTGGCATTACTGCCCCCAACGACAGATTTCTGTACCTGGGAGTATCTTTCAGGGGCGCAAAACTCTGTAGCGGACTGGAACTCCAGATACCTCAGGGATGCCAGCGACTGGAAACTCGACCCGAAGGTTTTTTAGGCACTGATGTCAATCTGGGGTCCGCGCCAAGTGGATCTGTTTGCCTCCAGATGGAACACTCACCTGTCCCGATACTTCAGCTGGAGACCGGACCCGGGGGAGGAGGCGGTGGATGCCTTCCTTCAGTATTGGTTGACGGAGCGGACTTACGCCTTCCCTCCTTTTCTCTTCATCCAGCGAGTAGCAGCTCAAGTCCGATGCCATAGGGCCTCGCTGATCCTGGTTACTACGATGTGGAGATCACAAGCATGGTTCCCTTCTCTCCTGGAGCTGGCATGGGCCGCCCCGGTACAACCTCCATCAAACGTAGAGATCCTGTTGGATCCACTGGGCCATCCACAGCCCCTGGTTCTCCAGGACCATCTTCATCTCATGGCGTGGAAGATTTCAGGCAACGCTGGCAGGACATCAGACTTTCGCAGGGAGCTGAATTCCTTATCCAGCAGGCGTGGGCCCCTGGGACCACCAAGAGATCGGCTTGGAGGAGAAGGGTGCGTTGGTGTGTGGAGAGACACCTGGATCCCGTGGGCACCAGAGTTACTGACATAGTGAACTTCCTGGTGGAACTTTTCCAAGAAGGATTGGCTTATCATACCATCAACTCTTTCAGGCCGGCTATTTCAGCGGGGCATACACCTGTGAATAATGTTCAGGTGGGGGAACACCCCTGGGTAACTAAACTACTCAAGGGTATCAGGATTTCCCTTCCCCCAGAACCTCGCTACGTGGGTCTTTGGGATGTCAACTTGGTCCTGCGCTTGTTGTCATCATGGCAGGACAATCAATATCTTTCCAGTAAGGAAATCTCAGCGAAATTGGCAATGTTACTCTGCCTCATCTCATGCAAAAGAACTTCTGATGTAAGGGCACTAGACCTGTCGGCTAGAATCTTTACCCCGGAAGGGGTTACTTTCAACATCTCAAGGAGGACAAAGACGAGTACCAGATCGGTATCTTATCCATCTTTTCCAGATGCCCCTAAGTTGTGCGTGGTCAGATGCCTGAAGGCCTACGAAGACATAACATTGGAGGTTCGGCCTCCAGGGGAACGGCAACTAGTGATTGCCATTAAAAAACCCTTCAAGGCCGTATCGTCCCCGAGCATTGCCAGGTGGGTGAGATGGATCAAGACAGAGGCCGGCATCGATACCAATGAGTTTGGGGCTCATTCCACTAGGGGGGCTATGGCTTCCAAGGAGGTCCAGGTAGGGGGCAGATTGGAAGATATCATGAATGCAGCGAATTGGTCATCTGATTCCACTTTCAAGAAGTTTTATTTTAAACCAATCCACGACGCAGTCGCACTGGTAGTAAGTAAGCTTTAAAAATGCATAATCCTCGCCTCCGGTCCTGACATAGAATGAAAAATTTCCTAGTTAACATGAAGGAAAGTTTTAATTCTATTAAGGACGCGGAGGCGAGGATTATTCCCCCCTGGCATGTTACCTCTATGCCACCCTCCCTGGGGGGACTTATGAAATGATATACATGGATTTCAAGGGTTAGAGAATGGGATTCCGCGATTATCAGGGAAGTACTGGAATTTTACTCGATATCTATGTATAGTTGTTTAACCTGAACACTGTTTTCCGCCTGACAAACACACATGTTGTGTAGGACGATATATAATTCGGATATTGGAACGCCTATTCAACAGTATGATAATGATTGTCATGTCCCTTAATATCCTCATAGTATTCAATATCTTTTCTTGAATGTTCGCATGCAATGATGGAAAGTGAATTACGTAGGAGAGTTTTTTAACCTTCTCTCCATATCGTCCTAGGTTCGGATTCTAAGACGAAATAAGGTCCAGCATGCTTAACTTCCTCCAGTGAAGAAGAGGAAGGACTACGGCATGATCAGTATTATATGGACTATCGGACTGTTACTTGATTGGACTGTCGGTGGCCATGGTGTTCATGGGAGTTGTAGTTCAGTGATGTGTGTTTTTTACTTTATCTTTGAACGTGCTGGTAATAAAAAGTGAAGCAAGCAATGCATAATCCTCGCCTCCGCGTCCTTAATAGAATTGAAACTTTCCTTCATGTCAACTAGGACATTTTTCATTCTATTAAGGACATGGAGGTGAGGATTATGCTTCTCTCTCTTTACTGTATAAATTCACAGCAGCCAATTAGAACAATACAGAAGAAAAACTACATAACCCATGATCCATTAGTAGTCACATGCACTACTCACAGTTAATCCAGTCCTTTAAGAACAGTCTTCACCAGAACTGGAACTCTCTCTAGAGATACGTCTCGCATGAAGCAGTCCATCTTACGTCCACTGCTGGTCATTTCCTGTGAAAACCAGAAAGCGTAGCCATAATATTGAACCCAAAGAAGACACTTTTATGCATAGGAAAAACAGCTTATAAGTATAAACATCACATACAGGGCGGGAAACCCAGAAAATAAGATATGAATATTACTATCCCTGAAAAGTATACTTAGACCTTACGTATATGAGTAATACACAACACATCAGGGTGGGATCATTCTTGCCTCTGTGTCCTTAATAGACTTTTATTGTGTAATCTAGAAAAGTTTGTATTTTATGTCAGGACCGGAGGCTCTGATTATGCTTGTTCAAAGCTGTGCTACCACCACTGAAGTGATATCCACAATCGGCTTATAGTAAAAGGACTTGAAGGTTGATTCAGAGGACTAACCAGCTGCTCTCAAAATATCCTCTAAACGTGCATCCAAAGTGAAGGGCTTGGAGGCCATAGCACTTCTGGCCGACTGAGCACCAAACATGGAAACATCAATACCGGCCTCAGACAAAAACCAACGCATCCACCTTTGCAACGTAGCAGTCGCCCCAGGCCCGAAAGGTTTCTTCAATGCAATGAGCACTTGTCCCCCAGAGTCTACCCAAAATTCACTGGTGGCCGCTTCATAGACCCTAAGACATTGTACCACACACAATTTTGTGTTATTAGGGAATGCCAGGTAAGACACCGTCCTAGTATTAGACTTAGTCTAGAAATGGAAAAAATTACACCGTCAGAGGAAAAAACCCTTTCAGACAGATCAAGAGCACGGACATCTGATACTCTCTTACAAGATATTAAGCACAACATCGTAAGCTTGTCAGACAATTGCTTATGTGAAAAATACTTATTCTCCGGCCATCTCTCCAAAAATCTTAAGACCACATTAACATCCCAAAATGCAGACTATCTGGCCTGTGGAGGTTTACATAAGCGTATGCCTCGCATGAGCTTACACACCACCAGGTGTTCTCCAACCGGTTTCACTGCAATGGGAAGGTGCCCTGCAGATATAGCAGACCTATAGTTGTTAATGGACCTACAAACTAGGCCAGAAGTCGCCAAAGAGGAAAGGAAATGAATCACCAAGCTAACATCTGCTCTGGTGGGATCGGAATCCTATTCATCACACCAATGAGACCATTGTCGCAATGCCGAAGCATAACACTTGTGGGTACCTGAAGCCCATGCCTGGTTGATAAAGAAAGAAACCTCTGAAGAAATGACTGGCACTTGCCATCCACCCCGGAAACCCTCCAGGCCACCAATCGGAGCTTCCCCGAGCAGATCAAAGGATGAGGTTGACCCACCGAGTCCAACAACAGGAATCAAGAAAGGATTGTCGCACAACAACTCCAGAGCCAAAGAAAACCACGGTTGTGCTCTCCAGAACGGAGTCACTAGAACAATCTCCGCTTTCTGATGCCGCACCTGAGCCAGGACTCTGGGGATCATGCTGAACAGTGGAAATGCATACCCCAGTTGTGGAGACCAGTCCTGTATGAAAGCATTCGCCGCTACCGGTTCCGGCCTCCAACTGGAGAATAGAGGAAGCTGGCGATTGAGACGTAAGGCAAAAAGGGCCCCATCTGTGATTGAGACTGAAGATGGCTTTCCGGTGAAGTCTCAAATCGCTGAAATCTCGGTGAAAGCGGGAGTGCCAATCTGCCACCGAGTTCCTCTCCCCGGGCAGGCATTCCGCTATAACCGAGATCCGATGCTGAAGACAAAAATGCTAGAAGTCCTTGGCAATCTCCGCCAATAACTGTGACCTCATACCACCCAACTTGTTGACATAACGGACTGCTGAGATGTCCATCCTCAGCAGTGTGCAACAATCCATCCGAGAGGGAGAGAGACTCTTGATCGCCAAAGAACCCACAAGGAGTTCCAGGAAGGTAATATGGAGCTGAAGCTCGGTCTCCGACCAACGACCTCCCGTGGCCAGGTCCCCACACCTGGCTTCCCAGCTCCATCTGCTGACATTCTACTTCAGAATGACATCCGAGGAGCTCCCAAAGATCGCCTTGCCATTCCAGGCCTCCATGTGGTTGAGCCACCACGTCATTTCTATCTTGGCCTCTTCTCAGAGGCGACCCTGATCGGCATAGGACATTCCCTTCTGCAAGTGTTGGATCTTGAGTCTCTGCAGAGCCATGTAATGGAGGAGACCCGGAAAAATGGCTTGGACGGACGTCACCAGGAGACCCACAATCTGAGCCACAGATCTCAATGAGATTGTTGGGCTGGCTAAAGCAGCCCTCAACTCCTTCTTGATATTTTCTGATTTTTTGAGCTGGAAGAATCAATTTGGATAACACCGAATCTATCTGGAACCCCAAGATTTCCATGCGCTGTGACGGGATCAGGCAAGACTTCGGTTGATTGATGATAAACCTCAGGTCTTGGATTTGAACTGCCCAGGCCAAATGCTTACCCACTGTTTGCAGGTCTTGGGCTGGAATAATTAGGTCATCGAGGTAGATGATCAACCTCACCCCTTTGGCATGAAGAGCCTCTACTATGGGTCTCATTAGCTTGGTGAAACACCAAGTAGCTGATGAGAGACCAAAGGGAAGGACCTTGAACTCATAATAGCGACCGAGTCAAGTGAATTGGAGGAAACGTCGGTGAGGGGGAAAATGGGAATTGTCAAGTAAGTGTCCTTCGGGTCCAACTGGACCATCCAATCGCCCTCTTGCAGAATATCCTGAAGCAGATGGATCCCTTCCATCTTGAAATGTCTGTACACTATCCAAGCGTTGAACTCCCTCAGGCTTAGGACTAAGCGAGAACCGCCCCCTCTCTTGTGCACCAAGAAAATGGTGCTGAAGAAACCCCCGGGAAACGGCTTCCTTTACCAACAGCGCCTGAATTTCTGCTGAGATGACATCCTGCTCTCGTAGGGAAAAATACAGTTCTTGAAGGGGCGCAGTTGGGCTGGGCTGCTGTAAAATTCTAGTTTGTAGTAGCCCTGGACTGCCTTGAGAACTCAAGAGTCTTGGGTCAGACCTTGCCAATTTTGTAAAAACAACCTTGTCCTGCCCCCCAACACTACTTCGGAAAGAGAAATACTTCTAACCGCGTAACTCGTGTCTTGGGAGGCTCCTTGATGACCTCTGTTGTATCCCTTGCAGAAATGTTGTCGTCCCCCACTAGCTTGGGTGGGATAAAAGGTATTATCGACTGACTGGCCCTGTCCATAACCGCGTCCGCAGTAGGAAAAATCTCTCTGGGAGCCTAGTCAGCCTGATTGTTTACCCCTAAATCGTCAGGCCCTGTGAAAAAGAGCGTTACGGAAAACCTTCTTAAGGGACAGTTGTCCATGGAGTTGAAGGTTGCTACGAATTTTGCCAAATCCTTAACGAAAGGAGCGCCAAAGAGAAGGTCCTGAGCCACTAGCCCAGCCTCTGAAGATTTGATTTGAAAACTTATATAGCGCACGAATGCCCAAGGGCATCTAGGTGCTGAGCGGAAAGGTGCCAGAAGAAGAGTGAGAACAGAGATTTAGTTTGCAAAGAGACAAGTTTTTAGTGCCTTTCTGAAGGAGAGCAGTGTTGGGCAGTTTTTTATATCAGTCAGGAGTGAATTCCAAGATCTCACTGTCCCCAGAATAAAGCTTCTTCCGCCCCAATGAGCTTTCTTGAATCTGGGGGTCTGTATGTGTTTGCTCTGTGATGATCTTAGATTTCTGACAGGTAGATAGCAGGTTAGGTGTTGTTTCAGGTACTGAGGACGACCCCCGTGCAATGCCTTGAACGCTAGGCATAAGGATTTAAATGTTATCCTTTTTTCAACTGGGAGCCAGTGAAGCCTTCTCAGTCCATGGGAAATTGACTGGAATTTAGGGATATCCAGCAGCAATTTGGCCGCTGCATTTTGCAGATGTTGCAGCTTAAGTAGATGCTGCTTTTGCATGCCCACGTAAAGGGCATTTCCATAATCGAGTCTGGACAGAGCTAAAGCTGTCACAAGTGTTTTCATGGAATTCGACTGTATGAAGGTACACATTTTTCTGATTATCTTTAGAATAAAAAAGATAGTAGAGGAAAGATTGCTGATCTGGTGTTAAAAGGTTAGATTGTTGTCAAATATGACGCCCAGGTTCTTCACCTTTTTGACTGGGACTGGAAGCTCTCCCAAACCAGCTGGCCACCGCCTATGCGACCAAAAGGAGGTGTCAGAACCCAACAGAAGTACCTCCGTCTTTCCCCCATTCAACTTTAGGCAGTTTGAGCTCATCCACTGGTTCACCTGGGTCATCCAGCAGTTAAACAGGTCTGCTGTTTCCTCCACATTGCTAGAGATTGACACCACTAACTGGGTATCATCAGCGTAGGATATCACAGAGAAGCCAAACTGCCTGATTATTTCAGCCAAGGGGGTCACATAAAGGTTAAACCACGTAGGGCTTAATGAAGAGCCCTGTGGCACACCACAGGGAAGCGTAAAATGCTCTGAGGAGGATGTTCCGAACTGAACATACTGAATCCTGCTCAGATAGGATTCAATCAGTTTAAGGGCTGACTCCTTTATCCCTGCCTCTAAAAGCCTTTTGATCAGTAGGTCATGGTTCACAGTGTCGAAAGCCGCTGATAAATCTAATAAAATCAGCGCGGCCTTGCCGCCGGTGTCCAGGACTGCTCTGAGCTCTTCAGCTGCCATGACCAAGGCCGTTTCCGTGCTATGCCCTTTCCGGAAACCATATTGCGAGGGATCTAGCAGATCCGCAGACGAGATGAAGGTTGTAAGTTGGAAGTTCAATATCTTTTCCGGAACCTTTGCCGGGAAAGGTATCCTGGAAATCGGTCTGTAGCTGCTGGGATCGCTTGGATCCAGATTAGGTTTCTTTAAGAGTGGCAGGATCGAGACTGTCTTCCAGGAATTGGGGAAAATACCTGAACTGGTGATCTCTTTGAATACTATCCCTAATTGTTCACTGATAAGATCCGGAGCAAGATGAAATATTTTAGGGGGGCATGAACCGATGGAGCTCCAGAATTTGATGTTCTAACCACCTGGGATATCTGTTCTATCTTAAGTGGATCGAAGGAAACGAACGAATTAGACGGTAAGGAGCGTGTGGAAACAGGATGAGGATACTGCATTGATTTGGTGGTTCATTGAGAACGAGGAGTCCAGTATGATGCCAAGGTTGCGTGCGTGGTCCGTAGGGGTGGGTGGGGTTCTTAGTGCGGTGGGCCACCAGGAGTCATCCCAGGCTGAGCGGGTGGGTCCCAGGACGAGTACTTGTCCGAGTTTGGCTTGAGGCATCTGTCTTGCATCCAGGTAGCAACTGTCTTCATTCCGTTGTGTAAGTTGATTCTGGCGGCTGAGGGTCCGTTGGTGAGGGAGATGATCAGCTGGGTGTTAGCGGCGTAGTACGTGGCTTCTGATGATGGCTGCGAGCAAAGCAATGTAGATGTTGGAGAGGGTGGGGCACTCCGCATCTGCTCTCTGTAGGTTCTGAGAGGAACAGGGGGGTTCCATGTTTAAATATCGATGTTAAAAATATCGATGAAAAAAATATCGATGTAAAAATATCGATAACAAAAATATCGACTCCCTATACTTAAACAGGTAAGTACAATAATATCGACACAAAAATATCGATGTAAAAAATATAGAAGTAAAAAATATCAACTTTAAAAAATAACATAACTTAAATTAAATTAATTAAATAATATTAATATTATTAACAAAATAAATTAAATTTAATATATATTTTAACTAATTATAACAAAAAAACTTAATTTAATAAATATAAACACAAAAATGTGTACATATACATGTATTTACTTAAATACATTTTATTAAATATTATCTTTATTTAATTTATAAACTTTTTTAATTATATAAAAATAAAATATACACATATATAAATAATTTAAAATAAAATAAAATATTCTATATTTAATTAACACATTAAACTATTTAAAAAAGAATAATACATACATTTAATAACAAAATAAACACATTAGTAGTGAAAAAGTTGGATAGCGAGGGGTAAAAATTACTATTCCCACTCCAGTAAGTGCAACAGTAGGGAAAACGCTGGATAGCGGAGGGGTAAAAATTACTATTCCCACTCCAGTGAGTGCAACAGTAGGGAAAGCATTGGATAGCGGAGGGGTAAAAATTACTATTCCCACTCCAGTGACTGCAACAGTAGGGAAAGTGCTGGATCCCACAACAATAAAAAACAAAAACATCAAAATTTATATTAAATTTAATTTCCAATATTAACATAATTAATATTTAAATTTAAATATATTATTATTAACAAAGATAATAAAAAATCATTAATTACACATTAATTAACACTATAATATCCACAACACACACCTAAAATTAATCACACAATTACAATTAATAATTACTAATTAATTAATGGAAATTAATTTATAAAAATATTTAATAAATAATCAATAAAAAATTAATTACTTCCCACCCTTCCCACCATTTACACATATAAACACCACAACACACACCTAAAATTAATTAAACAATTAACATAATTTTTTATTAATTGATTAATTGAAATTAATTAACAACTAATTATCAAACAGTTATTAATTCATCAATTAACACATTTAACTCTATAATTTCACAATTATACATATTGATTATTGAATACATTTTATATAATTAAATTACTTCCCACCCTATTCCCCTATAAACCCACAACCCGCTACAGAACTAAAAACGCAAAATTCAATGTAAAAAAATGTATTAACTACTATAAATAATTAATTATGTCTATATAATTAAATTACTTCCCACCCTATTCCCCTATAAACCCACAACCCGCTACAGAACTAAAAACGCAGAATTAAACTTAAGATAAATTAATAACTAGTAAAATTTTAAAACATATAATAAAATGACAAACAATTCTCATTAAAAACACTAAAATAGATAACATTATTAATAATTCGATATTTTTGTCACTTATATTTTTGTAAACGATATTTAAGACGTCGATATTTTTGTAATCGATATTACTTACCTGTCAGTCGATATTCTTGTCAACTATATCTTTGTTGTCGATATTTCTTCCCCACGATATTTTTGCGGCGATATTTATGTCCCACGATATTTCTCCGTCGATATTCCTGCTCTGCACCGAACAGGGGTAGTCTGACTTGCTGTATTCAGTAACCCTGGGCGTAGTTCACGTAGTAGCGCTACGCGTAGCTACACGTAGTGCGGTAGGAAATGCTGTTCGCAATGATTGCACAGTGCCGGATGCTTGTCCGCACTGTGCAATCATTGCAAACGGCATCTTGCACAGTGCAAGCGGTCGTTTTCTGCCGCTCGAGTAGATTTGTTCTCGAGTGGCAGTTTTCTCAACGCTGACTGGTAGTTTCTCATCGCGAGCGGTCACGAGCATACGCGACCACTCGCAATGAGAAACCTGACCTCCCCGCGTTGAGAATCTCGCCGGGAGGTTTATTTTCCACGCTCGCGATCGGCAACTTGATGTTGCTGATCGCGAACGAGGAAAAAGTTTCGCCGGGATGTCATTTTGCTCGCTCGCGGTCGCCAACTTGACGTTGAGGACCGCGAGCAAGCAAAAAATGCCCACTACGCTACGCGTTTTTGCACTGCGCTACGTGCAATTCGCGTAGCGCGTAGCTGCACAAACTACGCAAACTACGCGAGCGTAGCGTAGTTTTCCGCCCAGGCCTAGTATTCAGCCGCTCAGGAAGGAGTGGATCCATTCCAGTGCCTTGTCGCGGATGCCGTTGTCGTGGAGTCTTGTGATTAGGGTGCGGTGGGAGACGGTGTTGAAGGCGGCCAAGAGGTCCAGTAGGATGAGGGCTGTGGTTTTGCCAAGGTCAAGGAAGGAGCAGATGTCATCGGCGGCATCAAGGAGTGCGGTCTCGGTGCTGTGGTCGCTTCGGAAACCGGATTGGGAGGTGTCCAGGACGTGGTTCTCTTTGATGAACTCAGAGAGTTGGGCGTTGATGGCTGGGAAGGGGAGGGAGATGGGTCTGAAGTTCTTGAGGTCTGTCGGGTCGGCGGACGGTTTCTTCAGCAGGGGGTTGATCTCGGCGTGTTTTCAGTTATCGGGGAAGGTGGCGGTTTCGACGGAGCAGTTGATGGTGTAGCGAAGCTGGGGGGGCGATGGAGGCGGCTCCTCTATGGAAGATGTGGTACGGGCAAGGATCCGATGGGGCTCCTGAGTGTATGCTCTTCGTGGTATTGAGTGTGTTGTCTGTGGTGGTGGAGTGGCGGGGTCTTGGGTGTCGAAGCTTTCGTAGATCTGTCTGATCTTGTGGTGGACCGTGTGCATTGACGTATATGCAAATGTCATTGTGATGGACAAAGCATGGAAGACTTGGGAAAAATAAAAAAAAATTGTGAATGCAAACCTAATTATTGTAATAAAATCTATTGGAAGAAAAAGTGTAGGGTTTTAAGGCTCAGATGTTAATGCCACATTCTCCCGATTGGCCAGGTGCTCTGTAGATCCACTGGCCCGTCTGCTCGACTGGAAGCACCCATGATTCTTCTGCCCGGCTTCTCCAGACTTAGTGAAATTACTAATACTTTGACGTGTCAATTGTGTGCCTCGAAAAGCAGAGCTAATGTAACTGTGAGGACTAGGGTAATTGGACATGGCATTTGCTCTGCCCCTAAGATACCTGGATTGGTCCAGAGGGAAGATCAATATGTTCGTGTGACTGGGAAAGGCCGCCTAATCCCAACTGGTGGGCCGGGAAGAAGGCATTTAACAGATACGTCCATCAACACAGAGGACCCAAAAAAATCCCTTCAATTTTGACACTGTGCTGTAGAGGGCTTGATTCGTCTTTAAAAAGTGCAACCTCATCTCAGCATAAGGCTATCTGTGTCACAGGTTGATTCTGGGATGCTTAATACCCTGATGGATTCCAGATCCTGGGTCCCCACAAGGCCTTGGCTTACCTTGTTCTAAACCAAGTGTAGCATTTATTCAGCAATATGTCCATTGGCTGTCTCTTTGTGGTTCTCCAAACTTTGGGGATCACCAAACATCTTTCATCCTCTGCTAAGGTATCAACACCTGAGATGGGGCAAGGCTGTCTCGACTGACTGACTGCAGTATTTGTAAAGTGCACTGTTACCTGGGAAATGGGTGGCCTGGCCCTGAGGGGAACAGAAAATAGGGAGGAATTAAATGGAACAAAGCAGATAGGTGTTAAGAAGCCTGTGGAAGTGTTGTGAGAAGCACAGCCCTCACACCCACCATTTGCAGTCCTTGCAGGAGAATGAGATGGTAGACATCCAAAAGCCTCAGAGGAGTTAAGCAAAACGGGCCACCAAGGAACCCTTGTCTTAGGAGATATAGATACCACCAGATCTAAAACCCGATTGGTGAGGATGAAAGAAGGACACAGGTTCTAAGCCGGCTGAAAGATGTGGGTAGATAGCACCTACAACCATCTTGGCTGTGAAAGAAAGTAAAGAAATGGGCTTGTAATTAGATAAGATGGTTTGATCTGAGCCTGTTTCCATGATGCTGGAATTCAACCACTGTAGAAGGAGAGATTACACACATGTGTAAGTGCTGAGTCTAGAAAGGTTGTGAGCAGTTTCACAATGTGAGACAGGGGTCAAGCAGGGAGTCAGAGGAAACAGAAGACATTTTGGAAATGATTTCATCAAGAGTGAGGGAAGCTTTTCAATGAGGACTTGGGTACATTCACCTCTACAGTAGAGGGAGAAAGAGGCATTCATTGCCTTTTGAGAGGGGAGGAAATGACAACAGATGGCGGCAATAAAGAATTAACAAGTTGAAGACTACTCAAATGGGGTTGGAGGATTCTGTTATTTATTTCTGATATGGGATGCACAGGTATCCCTAACGCATTCCTTATAGGGCTGGAAAAGTTTACGATGAGCATCTTCACTTTCAGTGTGACCTCAATGCCACCATTGTCTTTCAAGATGTTTACATTATTAATTTCACCAAAAACCTGGTGCAGATGGGATACGCCTACATGTTTAGAAGACTTTTAAGGGAATATTTGCTTCCAAAGTGTAATGGGCCGAGGTCCCCTAGCGCAGGGCCTCAGTCATCAGAGTAAATGACTCGCACCAGACAACATGATGTACTATATGGGCGTGGACTCGAACGGTCCACTGCCCAATTATTTACAGTCTTCAGCCGTGCCTGGCCTCCGGTGTGTGTGGAATAGCATCTTGTGAGTAGTGGCTGGCTGGCACTGTACATCCCACCCCACGTTAGTTCTCAGCAGGAACCCTTCTTTTGGGCTCCTCCAATAGGTTCTCTGGTGCTCCACACATAGTCCTTCTGGATGCAACTCGGTTTTGGGGGCTCGGCTTTAGGTGGTAAGGTGGCGTGAGCTCCTCTGCATCCTCTTGGTGCCTTCTAAGCTCCCAGTGTAATCCCTCTGTGGCAGTCAGCATATTGCAGGTTAAGGGAGCAGGTCCAGCGGAACCCCAATCTGATCTTCCTGGTGTAAGGTTGGGGTTACCGGACGGGGCAATGCCCCGTCCCCTAGACTCCATTCCTCATTGGATAGGGGTTGATGTGGGTCAGCCCTGTCCAAGGGCCGTGTGTGCCATGTGCTCTCTTGAACCAGGATACTTTTCTGGTCACTGTTTCTCCCTGGCCGTATGCTGTGACCATGGGTCCCTTGCATCCGGTTGACGTGCTATGGGTTTCTCTCAAATGGACTCCTGAATTTGTGTCCAGGATGGTGGGCTTTGACAAGCACCATGTCCCCTACCTTGAAGATGGGTGACCGGGCACCTCGATATTAGATGGATTTTGCATTGGTTCTTCGATGCTTCTCTTGCACGGCCTCATCGTTCAGTACCTGCGGCCGCCAGCGGGAGCTAGTAGGGATGTTGTTTCTGGCAGGTCGCTTTAACAGAAAGTCCACGGGGCACACCATGTCGTGCTGTGACGAGTTTGCCGGTGTGACATTAGGATTAGGTGAGGGAGTAGATTCAAGGCTACTACTCCAATGGGCCGCAGGGCGATGAGGCATGCAGTGCTGACTCAGGGAGGTAAGTGGGGTAGCAACGCGCTGCCTTCCAATTGCTGTGCCAGTGTTCGGTGCGGCTGGCAAGTGGCGAGGTCCTAGAATGCATGAGGAGCCACACACGTAATTGCAGGGTTTACCACTGCTAATCAGTGCGAAAGTGCATGTGCTCTCCCCCTAGACATGGTATCATTGGTTTACACCTGTTTGGCATATTTTATTTACTTGTAAGTCCCTTGTAAAGTGGTATACCATATACCCAGAGCCTGTAAATTAAATGCTACTAGTGGGCCTGCAGCACTGCTTGTGCCACCCACAGATGTAGCCTTTGAAACCTGTCTCAGGCCTGTCACTGCAAGGCCTGTGTGCGCAACTTAACTGCCACTGTGACTGGGCATTTAAAACTACCTGCGAAGTCTTACACTCCCCTTTTATTACACATAGATCACCCCTAAGGTAGGCCCTAGGCAGCCCTATGGGCAGGCGGCTGAGTAAGTAAAAGGTAGGGCATGTGCCTTTATGTGTGACATGTCCTGGTAGTGACAAACAGCCTATTTTGTTTCTCACTTCTGTTAGGCCTACTCCTCTCATAGTCTAGCATTGGGAATTCCCTTATATACTTTTAAGTGTAATTCCTGATCAGAAAGGAGTGGTGTGACCATGTTTGGTATGTCCAGAATAGTGGTGATAAATCCTGCTTACTGGTGTAGTTGGATTTAACATTACTATTTTAGAAATGCCACTTTTAGAAAGTGAACAAGAAAACAAACAACCCAGAAGTTGTCTGGGGATACTTGAGTGCACTACTAAGTACGCACTCATAAAAGAGTGTCAACAAAAGTTATCAATAGTCATCTGGAATTTCATGTAGTTATAAACAACAGTTGACCGTGGATACAATGAAGATTTCACAAAAATGTTCTTCCAAACAGAAACAAATAAAGGAGAAATATGTAGGTCTCTCAGCTTTTTATTCAGTCCAGTAGCGGAAGAGACGCGGTGAATTCAATCAAAAAATTGCTTGATGCAGCTTGAATTATAACATTTTGAAAAAAGATCCCAATGCATTTCGGGCCAAGTAGGCGGCCCTTCTTCAGGGGAACTGCGAATGTCAAATAACATAATCAAAATCTAGATAAATCAGCGTCTGTGGGCATCTCTCTGTGCTTATGACTCTTTGTGTGTTGCAGTCTTACTCCAATACACGTCTAGGGCTGGGTAACAGCCACACTTGGTGCATACTTTCCAGACAGCAATCGCACAGGAAGGGCTGGGTGCGACAGGGGTTACATCTGCATTCATCTGCATACTGATGGTCTACCTGACCTGGGAGAGGCGTTCACACTTTACATTTGCATAGGTTGTGTCCTTCCCTCACACAAAAGGCTGATTTACCCCCTACTGATGTCTGGAGCCAGGGCTGGGTTGAAAGGGATTGTTGTGCACTTGAAAGGGTTCCTTCAAAGTCACTCCTTTGTCAAAGACCATTTTGAGTATAAGTACAGTGGCTCTTACCCCATGTTTTGAGACACTTAGTGGGACTTGTAACCAAACACTGCAGTCTCTACGAACTGCACATGGCCAGAGAACTGCTGTGCTGCCAGGAGGAACCACCACTGGGACTACTTGCTTTGTTGTGCTGACCTGCTTGTCTGCTGGGCTGCTGCAGAGACTGCCACTCTGCTAAAGTAAACTAGTGTGCTGGCCTGCTGCCTGTCTCCGTGCTCTGGGTGTCCCAGTGCTCTCCAGGGACTGGTGGCTTGCCCCCCTGTTCGTTTCAGTGTCTTAGGGAAATCAAAGACTCTGATTTGGGGTCAGTGCCATGGGACTCTGAGTCCCGCAACTCCTAAAACACCAAATCAGCCAGAGCTGCTGTTGACTTCAGGACCGAGTCTCCTGATTTACGGGGCTGATGCCGTAGCATCGAAGAAGTGACTCTGGCCCGCCTTCCTCCCATGCGCTGTGGCGGAATGATGGGCAGGCACTGGTGACCGGACTTCAGCGTTCATAAACAGGCGCTGCAGAGCCGACAACTGCCTTTTTCTCATATCCCTAACAACACTCCCACGCCGCACAGAGAGTGCGGGCCACCTTCCCGTAGACGCGTTGTCTTGGTAACCAGGGATCCCCTTTGGGAAGTGGCGCCAGACAAAGCTGCACAGCCCCTCACTTCGAGAGAGTTGGACTTCGCTGACACCCGTGCAGCTGTGAAAGCCGCACCTGCCCTTTACTTCATGAGTCCTGGACTCCACAGGCGACTGCACAGTTGTGAAAGCCACACCCACCCTTTATTTTGGGAGCATGGTGCCTCGCTGGCACCCCGACGGCCGCAAGAGCCATTCCTTACCTACCCTTTCAAGCTTTGGAGCTTACCGATCTCGAGGGCTCACCCAGAACTCCTCCATGAGGTACTACCTTAAAATCCTAAGAGGAGTGCGAGAGTTCTCCCAACGCTGCAATTCTTTGCTAAACTTTATAACCTGCATATCTTCAACACTATACAGAAGAATGTAATCATTTCTACCAGGAGGCTTTGGTGTGTAACTTACTTGCCCTGACTAGAGTGGTGGGTTCTGCCTGGCTTAGGTGCATACCCTAGCCAACCAGAAGCCCCATTTCTAACAGTCCATATCAGCTTAATATTAGAAATATGTATTGTATTAGAAATATTGGAAAGTAAGAACCTGATTTAAATCCTGATGGATGGCCTGTGGGCCCGCAGGGCAATGGAGTAAATTACTCCATTGCGCTGGTGGAAGAACCACCCGCAAGGTTTATTAATGGCTGCCAGGCAGGTGGTCATTTATAAAAGCATTGCCAGGAACCCCGATGACAGCGGTTCCTGTCAATGCATTTTACTCTCTGCTATGGGGCTGCATCAGCAGGACGCAGCCCTATAGCACAGAGCATTTCATTTTTCTTTTCAAAAATAAAATCCTAAAATGTGGTTTTCTTTTTGTAAAGAAAAAATACACAAGTTTCTTTTACAAAGATAAAGTCTTAAGTCCTGTTCCGGATAGACCCTGAAAGTTCTGTCGCGAGTTTCACCGCTGATCTAGCAACAATTAAAGCACAATTAAGAAAATGACTAGTGGAGGGGAAAGAGGTTGGCAGAGTAAGATTATTAGTAGTAAGCAGAAAGGAGGGTGGGGGGGCGTGGCTGAGCCAGCCAAGATGGCGGACGTGGCTCCTTCGAGCTCCGTGCGCACGCCTGCCCATCGGCATCAATCCTGGCAGATGGTACACCGTGGGGGTGAGATAACCCTGCGAAGAGTCTCGGAGGACCCGCTGCCACCTTGCTGGGGTCCTTGTACCAGCGTTTGGGCGCTGCGGAAAGCTGACACTGCGCGGCCGCGCACAAAATGGTGGTGCCCGGCCCCCATCGGCCTGCATGGCCCTGGTGTAACTCTTCCCCAGAGGGAAGCATGAAGAAGTGATTCCAAATCCTCGACAAGAGCCCCGTTGAGCGTTACGAGAGGGGGCCTCCTCCGGTGAGCTCAATCCAGAGTGGGAGAAAGATAGCAGCGGAACAGAGGAGCCTTTGCCTTACGGCCTTGTCTCACGTCATAGGGCCCACCCGATAGACCTGGCGCGGGGAGGCGCCTCTACTCCCAACAAGGCACTGTCAGTCCCCCGGTGAGGTAACAGTGAACGTGGATGGTGAACGTGGGGGCTGACATATCTTGGATTCCCGACGGAGAGGAGGCAGGAACTCGCGCCTGGAGGCTGCCCCGGGACTTAGGCCTACCTTTGTGACTCCCTCCATACGGCCTACCTGCCTGCTGAGCCAAACTCTACGGCCCAAAACTGACTCCGGTACACACTGTACCACTGCAGGTGAGGGGGGCAGCGGCGCAACGGGGCGGGGAATCTGAGGCTTGGACCCCCGCCCAGCCCCTGAATCATTCGACAGAATCGAGGCGTGGGGCAAGGGGTCACTCCTGGGAGAGCTGGGGCCCTGTCTTTCGCCGCACCTTTCCTGGTGCTTTCCCACACACTGCTAAGTTCACTCCGGGCCTGACGGAGAGGCGACCTCTGTTAGCCTGCTGGAGGAGGCGCAGCACCCACAGGGCCCCTGACAGGAGATGACTTTTGGGGGACTTGCAGCCCCGCTCCTTCCTGCTCCCTCCCTCCTGGCACCCTTCCTGCCTCTTTCTATGCAGTCCCGGCCTGAGAAGAGGAGGCCCCTGCTGCGGCACTTGGGGAGGACCTTACCGGTGCTTGCCCCTTACTTTGACGCCAAAGCAAACACAAGGAGATGATGGACAGAGCGCTGAAACTTTTCAGACACTCACCCCCAGTCACAGATCTGGGTTGAATCCATCATTGTTCATTAGCTCACTTCGCCACCCCAGTTCAGACCCAGCCATATGCAAATCAGTCTTGACACTGTTCCTTCTGGGAACAGTCCAGCCCGAACTGCCAAGCCAAGTCTTCCCTGGACCGGAAACAAGCATATTGGGACCGATTTCGGGGTAACACCCCACATCAACCAGGCTAGCTTGAATCAAGTGGCAAAGTGAGTAAGGGACCCACGTCTGGGCATACCCTGCCAACTTAGGGCGAACAAAGCAAACACAAGGAGATGATGGACGGGGCGCTGAAACTTTTTAGACAAACCCCAAGTCACAGATCTGGGTTGAATCCATCATCGTTCTTTAGCTCACTTCGCCACCCCAGTTCAGACCCAGCCAAATGCAAATCAGTCTTGACCCTGTTCCTCCTGGGAACAGTCCAGCCTGAACTGTTAAGCCAGGTCTTCCCTGAACCGGAAACAAGCATCCTGGGACCGGTTTCGGGGTAACACCCCTCAGCCAGTCTAGCTTGAATCCAGTGGCAAAGTAAGCAAGGGACCCACGTCTGGGCATACCCTGCCAACTTAGGGCGAACAAAGCAAATACAAGGAGATGATGGACGGAGCGCTGAAACTTTTCAGACACTCACCCCCTGGACCGGAAGCTTTGACGCCAGCATTGAGGCGCAAAGGGCTCTACCAGGACCCCGTTCCTCCCGGCTCCCTTGTCTCGATCCACCAGGACCTGGATCCCGGGATGTAGGGGTTTCTGGTGGGCTGCTGGTGGGGTCCCTGACTCTTCCAGCCTCTTACTGGTGCCCCTCTTGACTTTGTGCAACCGTGGAGCCGAGGAGAGGGGCCTCCCACTGTATCGCTAGGAGGGGCTCACCCTGGTGTTAGACCCCTAAATTGGTGCCAGCATTGAGGGGCGGGAGTGCTGCTCGGGGCTGAGACCCTGCGTCCCCTGGCAGCTATCCAGTGGTCCCCTGGGCTTCCCTTGCCTGGGCCTGGGTCCCGGGATATGAGGGCTCCTGCCGCACTGCAGGTTGGGGCGGCTTGGGAAGAGGACCTCTTCTGCAGGGGCCCCTACCGGCCGGGCACACCCCCAGCTACGGAGGACCCTGTGCGGCAGCTCGCATCTACCCTCAGGGCGGAGGGACCTGACATCTCACAGTGCACGCATTGCGAGGACCTGGAAGGTGGCACTGACCTCAGGCCGAGCCCCTCATCAGTTGCACCTCCTGGACATGACTCTCCCTCCAGCCTCTTGAACCGACCTCTGATCCCACTTGCCACGGCGCAGGGCGGCCCACGACTGAACCCCCCAGCGCGCTGGCTTTTGCAGGCCAGCCAGTGCCCATCACAGCAGACATCTGGGGGGTAACAAGCAACTGTGTCACGCGGATTTCTCCCTGGAGACCCTATTCGGGGCTGTGCCAACGCCCTGCATCATGGGCAGACTGCACTCGGCCGTTGGGGTCCAGACACCAGCCGCTGCGCAGCACACCTTGCTGCCCCTCGTCCCTCTGCGGAGTGGGGAGGAGAGAGTGCGGACCCTCACTACATCGGACAAGTTGGACAAAGTGCTGGCTGCGATGGAGCACTCCAGGGTCACAATGGAGGATAGGTTCGGAGCCCTGGCGGCAGACATCAGCTTTCTCCAGGACAACCATTGCAAGCTCGCTGACAGTCATGGATGGTGAGAAAGCCCTTACTGCCCTACAACCGCTTACGAAGGACCATCAGGCTGCAATCCGAGAGCTTCAGGGTCGAGTAACCCAGCTGGAGGTCAGACCGGATGACTTGGAGGGTCGCTTTTGGAGGAGCAATGTTCCAATTCTGGGGCTTCTAGAGGGGCCCGACCCCGTTGAGTACCTAGAAACTTGGTTTAAAACGTTCACCCGACCTCAGCCCGCACGCCCTTTTTTTCCATTGAGCGGGCCCACCGGGTCCTAGCGAGACACCCACCCCCGGGCTCCCCACCCTGGGCTCCCCTCCCCCCAAATGCTGGCAAAGCTCCTCCATTTCAAGGACAGGGATGCAGGGCTCCATGCTGCTAGGCAGATGGGACCCCTGCGGGTTGGGGACAAACACATCATGTTGTTCCCCGACTATACCCGCGCCGTGCAGCGCTAGTGCTCTTCCTTCTTGGAGGTGAAACGTCGATTTCGGCAGCGTGGAGTACAATATTCATTGCTATTTCCATTGCGCCTCAGGATCATCTTTCAGGGCACCACCATCTTTTTCACTGACCCCGCTAAAGTGTTGGACTGGGCTGACCAGCACTCAAATGAACCTGGGCTACTGGACGCTGATCGCATCCACAGCGCTCAGGAAACTTGGGATGAATGGAGGCGCAAGAAAAAGACTCAGCCAAGCGCAAAACCCCCATCCCAGATGGCCTCGACAGGCTCCCCCAGCCTGGAACAAATCATAGCGGATCACAGACGAGCCCTGCAGGCTGTGGCGAACCTTGGGCCTGACTCGGCAGTCATGGACAATGACAAAGGTACTTCCATCATCACCTCTGAGGAGGACTCCATGTGCTCGGGCAGCTCCCGCACCGAATCGCCCACACCTCCCGTAGTGACACCGCAAATGGCAGACACTCTCATTTAGCTGAGCCGCACTGACCTATCTGTGCTACCGACCGCTGACAGCTCTTTGCTGCATTAGTGCACCTCTGGCACGGCCGGCGACCTTCCTCTCTGGTCATTAACTGGCAGTTCGCCACCCCTTGTCATGGTGGCATGACTAGCCCACCCCCCAACAATACACTAGAGCATGGTACACACGTTACGTTTGGGCATACCGCCAGTTGTGGTAAGCACCCAGTATTGGGATTATCCCACTCCCCTGTTATTGCATTGTCTCCTCATCTCACTTTTCCCTACACCATCAACAATAGAGCAGGTGGATGGCATTGGGATATGAGGGTGGGCACGCTGGTACCGGGGAGGGGCACCACTATGCGGCTTCCTTGCATCACTACCACATAGTCATGTTCGCGCCAGCTGACGTACGCTTTCTCACTCTTAACATCCGAGGCATGCACACTGCATGCAAATGTTATGCTGTTTGCTCCTATATTAAGCGCTAGCAGGCCCAGTTAGTTTTTCTGCAGGAGATGCACCTCACCGCAGGGGAGCTAGACAAGTTGCGCAGGCGCTGGAGGGTCCTTCTTTGTGCCACCACCTACTAGGCATATGCGCGAGGGGCTCTGGTGTGGATTTGTCCTGGGGTCCCTTTCCAAGAACTTTGCAGGGCAGTTGAGAAAGACGACCAGTACACCCTTCTTGAGGGCCAGCCCATGCTACTGGGTAGCATTTATGCACCAAACATTGATCAGGATAAATTCTGGGAAACCCTCACAGGCCCACTGGCCCACTACACAGCACACCCATGGAGATTAGTGGGGGACTACAATTGTATACTTGACATGTCCTTAGACAGGTCCCATCCTCCCCTCCCGCTCTCTCTGCCACACATACAGAGCGCTTTCGCACCTGGACACACCACTGGACACTCACCGAGGCTTGGAGGTACCGACACCCCACATCCAAGCTATAGTCCTTCCATTCCATTCTGCACAATCTCGACGTGCGACTCGACCGATTTCTCTGCTCCTCCCCAAATTATACCCTTAATACAACACACGGAATACCTAGGTCAAGTAATATCTGATCACGATGCACACATCCTGATCCTTAAATGGAGGCCTCCCTCACCTCCAACTCCCACTTGGAAACTAACCCCAAGACTGCCTTGAGGATCCTGTGTTCCGCAAAGAGCAGGAGACTAGCATTCTCAATTACTTTGCTGAGAACCAAAACATAAAAACAACAGTTGATGGACAGAATGCAGAACAATGTCATACATTCACCCCAGTACAGAGATCTGGGCCTAAATCCATCGTTTTTTTGCTCACCATGCCATTCCAGTTTGAACCCAGCCATATGCAAATCAGTCTTGACCCTGTGCCTCATGGGAACAGTCCAGCCCGAACTGCCAAGCCAGGTCCTCCCTGGACAGGAAACAAGCATCCTAGGACCGGTTTCGGGGTTTCACCCCTCTTCAGCCAGGATAGCTTGATTCCAGTGGCATGGAGAGCACGGGACCCACGTCTGGGCATACCCGTCCCACTCGGGGTGACAAATGCAAAAACAACATGGTATGCCCAGACGTGGGTCCCGTGCTCACTACACCACTGGATTCAAGCTAGCCTGGCTGAAGAAGGGTGATGCCCTGAAACCAGTCCTAGGATGCTTGTTTCCGGTCCAGGGAGGACCTGGCTTGGCAGTTCGGGCTGGACTGTTCCCACAAGGAACAGGGTCAAGACTGATTTGCATATGGCTGGGTCCAAACTGGGGTGGTGTGGTGAGCAAAAGAATGATGGATTTAACCCAGATCCTTGTGACTGGGGGTGAATGTTTGCATTGTCCAGCATTCCGTCCATCAATTGTTTCTTTTGCATTTGAGAACCAAAACATGGCATCCACTAGGACGCTAGAGTGGGATGCTTCTAACGTAGTGGCCAGGGGAACCTGTATTCAGCAGATTGCAGCAGGGGTCCGCAAAACTCTTGAGAGAGATTTGAAGGTGGCCGAGCGCAACATTGCTGTCCTCAGCAAGGTAGCCGACGCTGACCCAGCACTTGCACCCCGGTTGGCAGGGCCAAAAACCACCTATGCCGCCCACCTCACAGACCTGAGGCGATACAATTTTAAGGCTCATGCCGCCAGAGTACACGAGTGGGTGATAGGTCGGGCGCACTCTTAGTGTGGCTCATCCGGCAGGACTCAGCGTCCCGCCCTATCACGGACGTGATCACCCCCAATGGTGTCAGGATTCATACTCAAAACTCGGCTGGCCACAATGTACAGGGCAGCTCTGGAGTGTAGTGAGCTCCCCCACTCCCTTTGCAAATTCCTTTTGGTCTCGATCCCAAAACCGGATTTGTACCCTACCCAATTGGCCTCCTACAGGCCGATAGCCATACTTGGGGTCGATTACAAAATCATAGGTAGAATACTGGCTGATCGGTGCGCTCATGTTCTCCTGGAGCTTGTGCATTCTGATCGGAATGGTTTCGTCCCCGGCCAAAGCATCTCCCAAAACATCTGCTACCTTTTCCATGTCCAGGACAGGTGAGAGGTAGGTTTCCCCGCACCGCCTGCCTTATACTTGATTTGGAGAAGGCGTTTGACACCCTGACCTGGCCTAACCTATTTGCGGTGCTCACCCGCATGGGGGTGGGAACTAAGCTCCTAGCGTACACAAAATTGCTGTACTCAAATCACACCTCCCGGATCTGTCACATTTCGGCGCCCTTCTCGATAGGCCGAGGCACGCGTCAGCGGTGCCCGCTCGCTCCCCTGCTTTTAGCCTTAGCCATGGAGCCCTTAGCCATATGTCTCCGGAGAGAGGGGCTGGAATGGGGTATCCCTTTGGCTGGAGAGACTCAGTGTGTCCCTGTATGCCGATGACCTGCTTCTGTACATAAAGGACATATCGGCTGATTTCGACCCCATCCGCGCCATGCTTGCGGGGTTTGCTGTGGCGGCCGGACTATGAGTTAAATGGACGAAATCCACAGTCTACCCACTTAGTCCAGACTTTCCACCACGTGAGGTGCGCATTGGTGACTCCTGCCTTGTTTGGCATGCACAGGCTCTTGGAGTTTGCCTGTATCATGTTTCTTGCGATCTGTATGAGGGCAACCATTGCAGGGCCTTGATGGGCATCTGCTCCCAAGTAGGTTTTTGGAGGACACTTACCCTAGCACCCATTGGCAAGATTGCCCTGGCTAAAATGGTAATTCTGCATCGCCTTTTATATTACTTTGCTAATCTTCAAGTCATCCCACCTCAATCCTTTTCTTAAGAAGTTGGATGCCCTGCTCGGTTCCCTTATTTCGGTCACTGGCTGTCGGCGAGTCGGCTTGGCCAAGTTACAGTTGCCAATGGACCAGGGAGGTCCGGGAGCCCCATCCTTCGAAGCATATTTCCTGGCGGCGCAGCTCCAATGGCTGTCTTGCTGGAGGCTATTTTAGGGGAGTCGGGCTCAGAAGCCGGGCCCTTGCTGCTGCCGGCAATTCGTTGCTTACTCTTCCCGGGGGTCAGACCTGCCCGACACACCCCGTGCAAATGACAACAGCGAAAGCTAGCATGGCTAGGATACACTGTCCTTCCTGGGACACTCCTCTCTATACCCCTCTACTACCCCTGGTCGGCCTACCCTGGGCCAGGAGTGTTGCACAGTTGGGGAACTAAGTGTCTGGACCAGGTGCTCGCTTCTTGAAGTGGAAGCCCTTTTCTCAGAGGGCCAGCTTCTTCCCTTTGCCCAGCTAGCCGAGGAGCACAGACTCCCCCAAGGCAGTTCCTTCTCCATAGGCAACTCGTTCACTCCTGCCAGCACCTATGGGATCTGTCAGGGGGTGAACCGCCAACACACCCAGTGCTTCAGACCGTTTTGACCATGGGACCGGGTCATTACCGCTTTACCTGGTTGTACAGGGTCACACATAAGTTATCGACCACATCGCTAGGCACACTTCGACAAAAGTGGGAGGAGGAGTTTGGAAGGGTGCTTCAGGATAAGGAATGGGACAAGGCCCTAGAATTCCCAAAGAAAGTCTCCCGAAACTCACGCTTTAAGAACATCCAGTTCTTTATCCTCCCCCGCGCATATCTAACACCAGCGCAGCTCCACCGCCACTTCCCAGAGTCACACTTTGCTTGCCCCCGATGTCAAACTCCTGATGCAACACTTATGCATATGTTATGGTCCTGCTCGGCCCTACAACATTACTGGCACCCCATTCACGCTACTCTGTGGGAGGTCACAGTCTACAGGACATATACACGTGGGAGGCCTGCTCGCTGGGCATCTTGAAGCGCAGGAAGCAGCTTAAGGTGCACATGCGATTTGCAGCCCTGTCCCTACTTTTAGCCAAGCGCGATCACGCTGCACTGGCGCGCACCCGCGTGACCCAGTGGAGGCATGGGTGGGGGCGATGCGCAGATGGGGCACTGCGGAGGAGGAGGTACTACGATGCGAAGAGGTGCGTTGGGTCCGTCGACGCCCTATCTACCCACAGTGAGCCCTTTTGCTTGCACACTTCTGACAACTCTCAGACAGGGGCCATGCACCTCCGCCGCCAAAGGGCTCAGCCGTAATACCCGGAGGCACCCATCTCTGCGGCATTGACTTCCCATCTCCCACGGGGACTGTACCTCCGTGCATACCCAGCCCCATCACTACTTAATAAACTGGAGGCCCATAGTGCAGTATCCCCGAGCCCAGTACTGAGCCCTCTATAGCCAGCACAGAACTAGAACTGCCTCCACCCCCCTTCTTTCCCTGCCGTCCCTCCCAGAGCTTGCCCCGTGTTAACAGTTTAGTTTTCTTTTGCATATGGGTGAGACACATTGAGGCTCCACCAATCACAGGAGCGACTTAAGGTTTGTGGGCCCACAAAGTGGCACTGTCTAACATCTACTGTATGTAATTTAACAACCTGCTGTGCCTTTGGGCTAAAATAATATCTCGTATGTAATGTATGATCATAGGCTGTAATGCTCTGTATAAAGTCTGTAAAACCCAATAAAAAAGGTTTTTAAAAACCCACAAAAGAGGGCAGGGGGGTGGGATAGTTGCCGTGATGTGAGGACGCTGACGTAGAAGAGCCTCTGAGGGGGAAGATGAACCGGGGGTCCCACGGGGGTCTTACTGGGCGGCACGGAGTTGAGGTGCCTGATACGAAGCTGAAATAAAGATGTGGAGTCACTGCAGACTCTTCCCCCTGAAGTGTCCCGGGCAGCTTCTCGCCCCTGGTGCCCGGCTAGTGGCTGGCCGGGCGCAGGCGGGCTTGCCTTAGGCGCATATTTGGGGGGTGGGAATAAACACTTATTAAAAAAAAGTATAAAATTCACGCCAGCAATAAAACCTAGAAATTACTCAGCAGCAATTTCAAATGAAACATAAGCCTTAGTTAAAGATTCTGACAGCAAATGTGGGTCCATAGTTGGGCAAAAAGACAGAGTCAAGGCATCCACGCTGTAGCTCCAGCCTGTCGCTAAATACTGGAGGGAGCCTTCGCGCCTGCTCTGATGGTCAAAATAAATTAGACTGCGGAGCAGAGCTCCAGAAGGAAAGGGCCCTGCTCTGAAACTCACCAGTAGGCGGAGATGCAGCATGTATAGCACAAGGGCCTTGGAGCACTGTCATTTCCCGCGTGCCCCCTGGTGCCTTTGTTCCCTCCCCCTCTCTCGAGGAACACGTCATGATTGGTGGAGGGTGAGTCCATGCAAGAGGTGGCCCTTCTTCCATAGACTTCTGGTTCCCCCACCTTTACTCCTGGTTCCTCCTTCTGCTCTGGCTGGTTTACTGGCTTCTGATATGACCCTGGCAGTACCAGTCCTGCAGTGCCCTTTCTGGGGGGGGTTCTAAGTTCTCCTCTCTAGTGGACCCTCTTCCCAAACAAATTCTAATCTTCTCGTTCTCCTCATCCTGCTTTCGAGTATTGTTTCGATCTGCGCTGACTAAGGGCCTGATTTCGTTTTTGGCGTCCGGGTTACTCCGTCACGACAGTGATGGCTGTCCCCTCCACGAAATATAAATCCCATTATATCCTATGAGATTCAGATTTTGACGGAGGGGATATCCGTCACCGTTGTGACAATATATATAATAATATTATTATACACCATATTTACACCACCCTTGTAAATAGGGGACAGCGTCAAAACCAATGGGTGTTGCGGGGAACGCCCACCGCAACACCTGTTGCCTGCTCCTTTCATGCTTTCCTTTCATGCTAAGTGCACTGTGAAAGGAGGTCTTATTTACAAGGTGGCGATAAGCCACATTAAGTGGCTTAACGCCGCCTTGTAAATAAGGCGAAGGGATTATCGCCACAGGAACGTCACAAAAACTGACGTTCCTGTGGCGATAAGCCCTTGTAAATATGCCCCTGCATGTCTGAGGCCGCTTTATGGATGTCGACCAATTCTTTACAATTGAGCAGAGATAACGAGTTGGTTCCAAATCCTTATGGTCCTCTGGCTGGTTCCCGGCAGAGCTGGGACAACCTCTTATTCCTTTTTATTTGGCTAAAAGTGATTTTCGATGGCAAGTTATCTACTCAGATTCAAAACAGTAAAGGCAGCTCAACCTGTTTTCATTGCCTACACCTATTGCATAAGATTTTACCTTTCTTGCCTTCGGACCAACACAAGACTGTCATCCAGGCAGACAATATGTTTCGGCTGGATCACTGCAGTTCCTTGTATGTAGGGCTTCGCGCATCTCCTGTGATCAGACTTATTCAGAATGATGCTGCTAGACTTCCTTTAGGGTGATCATGTAGGAGAGTAGGATCTGCCTCTTATGTTGCCCCCACTTTTTTTCTGATGTTTACACTGGTTTCTGGCTATAGTCTGGCTGGGACCCTGCTAATCAGGGCCCCAGCCTCTCTGTTCTCTCTAAATGACTTGGAGTGCACTCTAGGTGCACTAGT